>BGNK01003256.1:62664-77715 GCA_003297005.1 Symbiodinium sp. clade A Y106 | reverse complement strand
ACCCTTAAGTACCCGCCACTTGTGCCGCGTTTGCAGAGACAACTACCGCAGAGGTCTCTGAACGCACACCAAGGTCCAAGGTCAGGCGTCTGAGCATGCTGTAAATATGCAGCGTGTGGCCTCGCCCTGACGAGCGGACCAAGGAGGAGTGTTGAAAATACTCCCAGCATGCCAGGCAGATCCAGGTGTAGGCTGCAGGTACCCTAGTGTAGGCGCCACTTGTATAGTTGCTAGGAGTCTGTAGTCTGCAGTTGTGTATGTTTGGACTTGCTCTGCTGGCTTAGGGGAAGGCTACGTAGAAAAACCCTTTTAAGCCACGTGTAGATAGTGTACGCTAGCAGTGTAAAGTGTGCAGTCTTGCTTGTGTCTTTGGTTCTTTTGTCCCTTGTTGAGTTTTTAGATCGTGAATCGCCTCTGCGCCCAGCCATAAAAGATCCGCTGACTTCGCTACAGGAAGCATGGAAGACCCATCACTTCAACACAAACCCTAAACCCTAAACCCCCAAACTTTGATTCCCGAAACTGTAAGTCCGAGCCTTCTCGCCCCAACAGTGGCTCAGGTTCCTCCCGTTTGCTGTCGGTCTGCTTCCGGAGGCTGGCACATGTTTAATACAGGGGCCTCAATAAGTTCCTTATTATAACAATCGTATAATGGGCCCAAAACCATACAGGGGTCCCAAAACACCCTAGTCTAATTTTTAAGGCCTCAGGCTTTGGGCTTTGGGACTTGGGCGGGTTGGGCTCGGAGTTTGGAGGTTAGCTCGCGGCTGCGAAGGGTTTAGGGTTGGCTATTGATGGTTGGTCCCTTATTTTGGGGACCTGACAATAAGGATCCTACTATTTAGGGTACTGTATTAGGGTCACCTATTTTCGGAAACTCCCGTCTTGCTGTTTTGGCCATTGCCAACAAGCCGCTACGAATTGAAAGCCGTCTCCTGCATTTGTTGTTTTATTATCAAGCCTGACGTTTAGAGCCGCTCTCGCTACTCACTCACTGCTAGCTACCCTACGAGATCGTCATACATCCAATGACAAGCTGAGCATTTTAGATGCCGGCATTGGTGGCTGCTGCTGCTCCGGGTGACAACAGGTTTTAGTAAGTGGACCTATCTTGCAGCTTTTGCTATCTTTCGTCCTCAGTGTATTCATTGCAGCGGTTACCCACAGCGCCCACTACTTGTACTATTGTGTCTTGCGCATCCATGGCAGCAATAGTGACAGCAACATGTCCTTCTTCAATGAAAATGCAACAGCCTTCATAGACTAGCAGGCAGACTTGCTTTATTCGACTCAGAATGCGAGTCCAGCATCGTAGCAGGTTGCGGTTCTGGTACTTTGGTTTTATATGTTTGGGCTGTGCAGTAAGCTGTCCTAGACTAGAGTATGTCATATGACATAGAAATTGCGTGTGAGTTTCAAAACACAAGGGCTCGTAACTAGGATCCTTAGTACACGGGCGCTGAAGCAACGTACATTAGTTTTCTGAACCAATCCTGCACCCTAAGCCCTCAACCCTATACCCTGAACCCTGAGCCCTCAACCAAAGACCCTAAACCCTGAACCCCAAGCCCTCAACGAGGCCGGCAGTGGTCCGGCTTCCGAGTGGAGATGCAAGCGGCGGCTCGGAGAAGAGAGCGTCGAGTGGTCTGCCAAGCACCCCGGCGCTTACCAGAGGGTTTCAAAAGATCTCTAGGGTTCGAAGAACCCTAAACCCTAAACCTCTTGGTTTCGGGCTTTAGGGCTTATAGGCATAGGGTTTTGGGGGTTTAATCCGGTGGCGAAGAGGATTTGGGGCTTTAGGGTTCATAGGGTTTTGGGGTGTAAGGCCCCAGGCTTTGAGGGTAAAGCCTCCACAGGTTCTGGTTTCGACAGCACACTGTAAAGACCCGCGACCCTTTAACCCTAAACCCTAAACCCCTGAACCCTGAACCCTAAACCCTAAACCCTAAACCCCTAAACCCTAAGCCCTAAACCGGGTTCAGCGTCGATGTGCACCACCTAGGGCTCCAGGGCACGCCCAGGCAGACCAGCAAAACAGCTCGCTTTTAATGCCGGACCCAGAGACTCCAATATCCCTTAATTAAGGAATATACCTTAAATTATAGCAGGATCCCTAATATGATTTAAGGTATATTTCTTAATTAAGGGCTCTTGGAGTCTCTGGGGACTAGCTGCACTTCCCGGACCGGCAATCCCCCCCGAGTCGCAGACACCCTCTCGCACGAGTCACTTCCTGCGCCTTCACTACAACCCAGAGACTCCAATGCCAATATCCCTTACTGAAGGAACATACCTTAATCCTAAATCATTTATAAGGTGTATTCCTTACTTAAGGGATATTTTCTGGGAACCCCACTCTTTCGGAAGGAGATCCATGAACGCGCCCCCAACACCCCAAAGCCCCCTAAGTCCCCTAAAGCCTTGACCACCGAAACCATATATAAGCCCTCCCTAAACCCTACACCAGAAAACCCTTCAACTTCTAGATCACTAAGAGACGAAGCCTGGGGGAAACCAGGCGTCGGAGGCAGGAGACCGCCAAGCTCGAGTCTACGCGCCCCGAGTCAGAAGTGGACAGGCAGGGGCTCAGGGGGCGGGGAGGAACGAGGGGGTCGGGGGGCGGGGNGGGGTCGGGAATGGGGTGGGGGGTTTGGTTTTTCGGATGTAGGTTTAGGGATTTGATGGGATTCTAAGTTCTGTAGAGCTTTGTAGGGAACGATAGGCGGCTGGAATTGGGCATCTCGGAACTGAGGGGGGGTTAGGGTTGAGGCGTTTGGGGCTTGACTTTTGCTCATGGGCTCAGTTCTTGGGGCGTGTAAAAGGAAGCCTTTGAAAGGACGCTGAACCGTACACGCTCAAAGAAGTGAATCAAAGGAAGGGGGCCAGTGCCTCGATGACCCTAAACCCTAAACCCCTAAACCCTAAACCCTGTTTGCGCCAAAGTCAGGCACCTCCCGAACCCTAAACACTTAGATCCGGAGTGCCGGAAATTGGGCCTCAAGTGTGTTTGCAGTATCTGTGGTTTCGGGATCTTGGGGCTTTCGGATGGATTAGATCGGAACCCAGAGACTCCAATATCCCTTAACTAAGGAAAATACCTCACATCGTAGTAATAGGGACCCTTACTATAATTTAAGGTATATTCCTCAATTAAGGGATATTGGAGTCTCTGAGAAGGCTAGGCGGCGTGTGACTTTAACCAGTGCGCCCGTCTACTTCTTAGTGTCTAGGCTGCAACGAGGTGCGCACAATTGATAACGGCCGCGCCCAAGCACCAGATCTTACACCCCCGAACTTCAGAACTCGAACGCCCAAAAGTCTGAAACTTTAAAAGCCAAATCCCTCAGCACTTCACCCCTCAAGCCCTCCACCCACAGAGCCCTTAACCCCAAAGCCCGAATTTAATTAAAGGATTGATAAATGTATCTTCTTTTCGTCCTTATATAGCCACTCACCTAGCAAATATAGCGAATACTGTCCACCCCAGAACCCTGTTCACCTCAGAAAAAGAACGCCATACTAAGCACTGTAAAGCCTGACAATCCTTCATAAAACCCATTGCAAGACCCCCCAAACCCACTAAACCCCCCCTAAACCTAAATTGCTGAACCCTAGGATGGCCAGGTGCCACGACCCTCGGACGGATCTCTCCGAGTTCGGCGTGGCTCGGCCCGCAGGTTGCCAGATTCACGGAGAGAGAGGTGAGTGACTGTCCGAAAAGAGCTTTAAATGGGTTTGATCAGGTTTTGTAGTTGTTTGTAGGGTTTCAACGACGGTTTAGAGGTTTTGAACGGGTTTAGGAAGGGGTGCATAAGGTTTTTGGAAGGTTTTGGAAGGGTTTTTAATCGAGGATTTCCTCAGAGCTCCTACATTGTCATAACCAGAATATACTGCGAAATCCTCCAACACCCTGAACTTAACAGCCCCACATCCGAACCCCCCTAAAGCCCTAAGGCCCAAGTTGTCGCGTCAACGCCTAAATCCGAAACCTCAGGCATTCGGCGAGTTCTGCGTGGCGGACCTCTCCACTGTCAGCTTTGTGACGTTGGCCACGTTGGTGTGGGCCACAGGAATGTAATACAGGGACCTAAATAATTACTTATACTATTTTGGGGTTTCCTTCTTGTAATTCTGGTATAATGGGCCCCCAAAACCCTATTCTATTTTATTCAGGCCCCTATATTACAGCCGCATAATACCCCTTATAGTAACCCTAATAGGACCCTGTTAAGAGCCATTTCAAAGAACCCTATTTAAATTGTGAAGGCCCCTATAGTAAGCTGAGCATTCGAGGGGATGAGTAAGACGTCAGGGCAGTAGAGTTTTCGGTTTGCAGTGCGGGTCCAAAGGTTCTACACGTACATTTTTGCAGAGCTGCTTGTTGCTCGGTCTTTCACTCTAGTGTTGTTCTTATGATGCTTCTTGCTGCTGCTGGTGTAGCATGCTGGGTGATGTTGTTGCTACTAGTCTGGTTGCATTGCTCTTTTTGTCCGATTTTGAGACTTCGGCTTCATTGTTACTATTGTCTGCTCTTGTTGCTACTCATTGATTTGGTATCATTATTTCCGTTGTTCAGGAATGCTCGGCATGACGCAGCCGAGGTGGCGGCCAGCGTCTTTATCTTGGTTTGCGTGTCCAGCTCCCTGATCCTCGCGGCGCCACATGGTCGCAACTTCCTCCCGGGTTGCGAAGAGTTCGGGTTCGGGTCTGGCGGGGTAGCGTTCCCGTCGAAACTAAGATTTTGCGTTGAGGGGTTAGGGCTTCAGGGTCTCAGTTTCCGGGTTTCAAGGCTTCAAATTTCAGGGCTCTGCAGGTTTAGGAACTCTTCAAGCATAGGGTAGGGGGAGGAGGGGGGTAGGGGACTATACTTCCTTAAGATAGGCCTTATGTCCTTATTATAGGTATTCAGGCCCCCTACCCCCCTCCCCCCACCCCCATTCAAGTAAGCCCTAAACCCTAAACCCAAAGGGTCCTTATGATTCAAGCAAAGCCCTAGGCTCCCGGACCTGCGATTTTCGGGGGAAATTCTGAGGTCTCGGGTTTGGCAAGTTGGAGGCTCTTCCACTTTCCGATGTTTAGGGTTTAGGTTTAGGGTTTAGGGTTTAGGAGTTTAGGGTTTAGGGTTTAGGTTTAGGGTTTAGATCGGGAGTTTGTCATACTATGTTGCTCAAACAGTGACCCCTACAACCCCTTAACCCCTGGACCTCTGCGCCTGCCTGCATCCTTACACCCCGCAGCCTCAAGACCTTTAAAACACTGAAGCCTTAAATCCTACATCCCAAACCCTATAGCCAGCTTCTGGGATTAAGGATTCATAACTTTCGTAGTTCTCCGATCGCATTCTTGAAACGCTTTCTATTCCAATCCAAGATTTCCCTAGCCCCTGCAGCTGGGCATGCGGGTAAAGAGTTTTGGTTTAAGGTTTAGGGTTTATGGGTAAGCCTGAGCCCTGTGTTTCAGGTACAAATCCAGCCTTGAGCGGCTGAGGCTCTGCAGCTGCTTGTGCCTGGCACTGACAATGCTGATGCTCTCGAACCATGTGCCTCATCCGCACCCCGGTCCCGAGGTCTACACTCAAGATCCCACTAAACCCCGAGACCCCAAATTCTGAAATCGCAGCCTCAAATCCCATGGTCCCCTGAGCCCTAAACCCCAAGCCCTAATCGGAAAGCGCAAAACCCGAAACCCTACTCCCTTAATCGCTGAGAGCTTAGGCACCACCCCCCCCCGAAGTGCTCCAAGGTCTTATTCATGACCTACGAGGGAGCTTGGGCAATCTGAGAGGGCACTATAGGAGTTAATCTTATTCCTTGCAGCTCGCTGGTATAATCAGTCTACATGGGGCGTGAAAATCCTAGTCTAAGCGTTCGGGCCACGATTATACTTATATGATGATGCTTATTAATACTGCTACTCTTGTTGTTCAGGGCACCGTCCTTCGAGCTAGTGGGGCCTTTGCGAACCATTTTGCTGACTGGTCTATTGGTTTGGGATGTTTAGGGTTTGCATTAGGGTTTAGGGGCTTTTTGGGGTTTAGGGTTTAGGTTAGGGCTAGGGTTTACGGCTTCTTTTCGGGTTTAGGGAGCTTACGGTTCAGTCAAGAGTTTGGGGTTAGAGTTTTGGTAGCTTGCTTTACGATTTTCCCCTTGTGGATCTGCAGAGTTATATTTATTTGTGTATATCCCCAAGCCCTAAACCCTGAACCCTTAAACCCTAAACCCCTAAACCTGTAAAGACTAAACGCGAAGCTCTAAGACGTCTGGGTGCCTCTGACTTTCAGCCCTAGTCGGGCCCCCGCAAAACACCAAGCCCCAAAACTGTAAACCGTAAACCGCTGAAGGGATTTCGAGTGTCGGTGTCGGGACAGTGGCCCCTATAAGCAGCCCTTAATGTAGCTCTTATCTGAACCCTTCAGGGATCCCTTGAAGGCTCCCTTAAGGGAACCCTTATTTAAAGGCACCCTCAATCGCTTATGGCAGGCATCAGGCATTCTACTACCCCTCATAGTAACGAAGCGCCAAGCCCAGCAGATTTGAATTCGTCTCCGTGCACTTTGCAGCTACTTTAGGTTCCCTAGTCGGACCCTGTTCAGGGTTTAGGGTTAAGGACTTAGGCTTATACCATACGGGTGGGAACCATTAGTAATGATACCTCCATACAGTCCATATACAATTAGTAGAACATCACCCCAAACCCTGTTCCAATTCTTAAGGCCCCTACATTGCACTTTTTTGTTTTTGAATCGTAGGAAGAAGGGCCCCCTTCTTTGTTGAGCGGTTGCGGGGGGAACCTAGCTAATTCCTGACATCCAGGTTTGACCCCTGGAATGTGTACACATGCCTGGGGCTTCCCCAAATCATCGAGGAGGTGTCGGGCCGAGTAGGTGCCCTGCGAGAGGGATCAGCCCTGAATTCCTAGACCCTAAACCCTAAACCTGCATTCCTGCGGAGAAAGAGTCCATATAATCAAAAGCCCTAAACCCTAAAGGGATCATCCCTGAATTCCCAGACACCAAAAAAAAAGACAGCCAAAACTCTCAAAGCCCTAGAGCCCTAAACTCCTGAATTTTTAACCCCAAACGAACCCTTAAAGGAATTCTTAAAGGAACCCTCAAAGGAATTCTTAAAGGAACCCGAAAAGGAGCCCGTACATGGATCCTTCGCCGTCTTTTGGGGAAGCCCAATCACAGGATGCAAAGATTCATCAAAGCTCCGAGGATCGATCCATGGCGTTTCACGGTTTAGGGTCTAGGGGTTTAGGGTTTTGGGGTTTAGGGGCTTATGGGTTACTTGTTTTAGGGGTTTAATTGTGTAGGGTTTGGGCTTTATGGTGCGGAGGCTACTGGTAATGCAGCTTAGGGGTACTATGCGGGTTACTCTGATGTTTAGGGTTCAGGGTTCAGGGTTTGGCAATAGTTTTGTTGTTTTGGTTCTTGACCGCTGTTATCATCAGTATGTGGTTTTTGCCGCTGCAATCGTTCTCAATCTCATGATTATGATTATTACTAGTTTGGTTGTTAGTATTATTGTTGCTAATTCCTTCATGCATTTTAACCGATATCATTAGGATTTATGATGACTATTGCCATTGGTATTCCTGCTATTGCTGCTGCTGCTGCTGCTCTTGGCGTGGTGGCGGTTGTGGCGGCGGTGGTGGTCGTGGTCCTTGTTGTGGTTGTATCCCATGCCCGGAGCCCTGCAGCCGCCCAAACCCGAAACCCCAAGGCCCAAAATCAAACCCCCCAGCGGCCCAGCGGCCCCCTGGGAGTGTGCGAGTCTTCGGAGCTCGCGGTTTCTAAAAGCGCTGGTAACTTGCGACCATGCGCTGCGGCCTTTATCTTTCCAAACATCGAGCGCAAAGCTGGCGCCCACTTATAACAATCGTGTGAGCCAACAAAACATAACTAAGCCCTAGCTCGTCGGCTGGGACCCAGTCAATTGTAGCGGTTTGAGCGGCTAGCAATAGTGTCCTCATAATTCGTCCCTGTGCAGATGTACCCGCGCCAAAACCCTATCCTAAATAGTAGGGCCACTGTGGAAACCCCGCCTTTTGAAGAGACTTTAAGCTTCACTCGGCGGGACAAAGTATCCTCCGTCAGCCTCCGGTCGAGCCCCTGAAGAAGTGCATGGCTTCTCAGAGTTGTGTTCATTGTGTTGTAGAGCCGCTTAGTTTGCGGTTTCATAGGGCTTAGTGTAACGGAGCAATGCAGCAACAGCTGCTATTCAATAGCTGCTATTCTAGTAGCTAGTAACGAATCCGAGCAACATGAACAAAAGAATAATTGCATTAACATTTCGTCGTGCGAATGAATTACGAATACGCGCAACAGAATTTTCCGATCATGCCCGTCATGGGACTCAAGCAAACAAACTTAAACCCCATAATGTTACAAAGAGGGATGTTAAGATCCCCTATCCAGTTTTTTTGCGGAAAAGGGGTGGGGATCCACATTGAGGAAGATACTTTGCCTTATCCCTGTAATAGTTTTATAAATCCACATCCCCTAGGTAGATTTTCCGTAACTTTCTATTAAGAGTAGGGGGCTTTGCATCAGTCCGATAGGGGGTTCCATGGCATCTCGGCTCCATCGGGGCTCTTGTGCGTGTTCCATTGCCGCGCACGACGCCAGGCTCCCGGCAAAAGGACACATGTTTGAGGTTTCCATGAAAAAGTCCAAAGCCACGGGTTTCGGTTTCAGGCTAAACCGTAAACCCTAAGCCGTTTCGCAGTTTGAGGCGTAGACATCAGGAGAACGGGAACTGTGGATAAAGGCTTCAGGGCTCCGGACTTTCAACTTTCATTGCAATACGCACCCCACACAACAGCTAACCATACACCTTACCCATAGGCCCCATAGTAGTTCCTTTTTGGGGTTACCTTGTAAAATTCGAAATATGAACTCCAAAAAGGAACTACTATGGGGCCTATGGGTAAACCCTACAAGCTCCATGCGCTGCAATGTGGCAAACAGTCTCAGATTATCGGACGCTCCTGTTGTGGCTGGGGCCCTCGACCCGCAATCTGAAACCCCAATCCTATAGTCTCCTTAGGAATTATTTTTTTTAATTTTTCTTCATATAAAGCCCAAGAGAATATCAAAAATATTACTTTTATTATGGTTCTAAGGGGGGTATAGAATCCCTGAACCATGAACCGAAAACCCCAAAGCAGAAGACAAAAGGCCCTAGAACTGGCAAACGAACTGCTCGCCATACATTAGTTTCCGATGTTGTTCCCTAGGGTTCCTCCTTCTAGGTATACTATAGCCCTACATTCGCCGAGCACACCCCCACGCCTAGGGACAGAAAAGACCCCGCTGCCCCTGAAACAGGACCAGGCAATTTGCCAAGTCAGAGGGGTCCTCATCTACCGCGTTGCTTGCGAGAGAGCGCGTTTGCAACGGGAGTTTCCGAAAATTAGGGGTACCTTATTTTGGGGTCCTTATAATAAGGATCCTACTAGTTAGGGTACTATAGTAGGGTCCCCTATTGTCGGAAACTCCCACATGCATACAGCAGCCGGAATGTACTTTGAACCCTAAAGTTGCAGTCCATTCTTTCGGCTTTGGCAGTTCCCAGAGACCATGTCCCACTCCTTTGCCACCGGTTGCACTCCCAGTGCGGCTTCACAGCAGGCCTCCCAAAGCTTCAGAAGGGATGGGACTCTGCAGTCGACTCTACTCTAGCCAAGACCTTTGCTATATATATATATGTATATATATGGCATATATATATAGACCCGTATAGGGGATCCCTTTTTAGTTGCGCGACTCCCGACTCTTGCCGAAGCTGCGATGCACAACTGCGGCTTCGGTGTGCCGAATGCGGGCAGGGCCGATGGCGAGGTTGGGCCTTTGATGAAGGTGCTAAGTCGAGGCCGAGCGAGCACGATGGTAAATGTGAAGCGAGTGCGAGCATGCTGGACAATAGCAATAAACCCCTATCCCGTGAACCCCTAAACCCTAAACCCCTAAACCCCCAAACCCCCAAACCCCTAAACCCCTAAACCCCTAAACCCCCAAACCCCTAAACCCCTAAACCCCTAAATCCCTAAACCCCTAAACCCCTAAACCCCTAACCCGAAACCTTTCCTGCTCGCAAGCAGCCCCTGCCTTGCTGGCCTTTCCTAGTGGAGCGCGAAGGAAGAAGGAGCCAAACAAAAGCGCCCCAAAATATCCTAAAAGCCCCTAAAAACTCCTAAAGCCCTAAACCCGCAACCCCTAAAAGCTTTCAACTTCCAAAAACCCTTCACCTTAAATCCTAAACCCTAAACCCTCTCAGCTCTGAGTTGAAGGACTCCGATGGCTCGACGGAGGGGGGTCAAGAGGAGCGGAGGCCCTCAGAGAGCCAAGGCAGGGAAGCTGGTTCTTGGAGGGTCGGGGGACTTAGTAAGTAGGTGATAAGTAGACTTATGAGTGCCCTTTAAAGGGATCCTCCTAAACCCTAAACCCTAAACACGAAACCCTAAACACGAAACCCTAAACCCTAAACGCGAAGCCCTGAACCCTAAACACGAAACCCTAAACACTAAACCCTAAACCCTAAACACGAAACGCTAAAAAAAAACCCTAAACCCTAAACACGAAACCCTAAACCCTAATTGGGGTTATGATACTTATAAGCCTATAAAATCAGAGAGGCAATGCAGGGAAAAGTTGGTTTCCGGCCCAGAGGGTCCGGATGCCCACCTAGGGATCCTTTAAGGGTTCTATAAAGGTTTAGGGGGGTTTCGGGTTTTAGGGTTTGGGGTTTAGGGTTTAGTGTTCTTTAAGAGTTTAGGGTTCAGGGCTTTAGGGTTCAGGGCTGTCGGGTTTTGCGGTTTTAGGTTCTAGGGTGTACCAGATCTTCCAATATCCCTTACCCCAACGCTCCATGTGCCCAAAGAGTATATACTGGGAACCTGAAGTACCTATAGAGGGGGCTGGTTTTAAGACCAAAGTATAGACGACGCGGATACATGGACTCTTAGGGTCAGGATAATTAGATGTGTCTGGGCTTAAGACGTAAATTAGGCCCTGATTTAGTCTTAGGATTTATACAAGGTGCTAGGGTCTAAGATGTGTAATTGTTGTCCTCCAGTTGCGTAGAGGTTGTTGATGACGAACGTTTTCGTAGGGTGCTAGATTTGGTGCGACGGATTTGCCCTAAACCCTGAAA
This sequence comes from Symbiodinium sp. clade A Y106, assembly GCA_003297005.1. Taxonomy (NCBI): domain Eukaryota; class Dinophyceae; order Suessiales; family Symbiodiniaceae; genus Symbiodinium; species Symbiodinium sp. clade A. Next base: position 66,559 of record BGNK01003256.1, on the reverse strand, counting down.
CCTTATATATACCCCCAAACCTTCCACGGACGAATTCAAACATTGGACAGCCAAGCTGGATGATTGCCTAGCTGGAGCCGTGAATCGCCATTGGGTATGGGTCCTGTGAATGAATTGCCGTGCAGCCGGGCTTTACCTAGGGTTCCTGAATTCCGCCCGCAGTTGCCCACGTTGCGGCCTCAGCTGGTTCCAATCCTCCGGTTTGGGCTTGGGTTGCCACCCACCGTACCCCGATTCCTACAGGGCTTGGAGAAGGGCAGTGTGGCTCTATGAGGAGGAGAGCCAGAGGGACAGCCGACGAGGCTTACTCAACATATTCACTCCCACAGAGCTTGGAGGTCTAGCTGTCATGGCCCCACCGAGTCTAGATGTGACCTTCACTACCTTCCAAAAGCAGCATGGCACGAGCTTCCGTCCGCTATCTCGGTGAGACGGAGTTCGATACCCAGGGTGTTGCCGTGCGCGACACGATCGTGGAGGAGCCACTCGACACATTCGCGTTGGACGAACTTCAGGGTGAACAGGGTTTAGGGTGTAGTGCTGCGGACTCTACAGACCCAGATCTACCAGAATCCCTTAGTTAGGGATGTTACTTCAAATCATATTGGGAGTCGGATGTTTGCTTTACGGTAGGTTCCTCTTCATTAAAGATCTTGGAAGATCGGAGGAGTTTGGTTATGGACTTGGGGCCTAGAGCTTCTGTTTAAGGCTTCAGGGGCGCTTCGGGTTCAGAGTTCAGGGTTCCATGTCGGGCCGTGTCCTGATGATAATGTTCCGCATTTAGCCTGCGCCACACCCTAAACCCTAAACTCTACCAGGTCAGACGAGTGCATATCAGGCTGCTCCAGCCACTTCGCAGACAGCCAATCCCTCCCATGAGTGCCTTGGACGAACTGGGGGTTAAGATTTCTTTACCATTTCCACCCTTACCGTATGCCAGAAACTCTCAACTTTCAAAGAGCAAACCCGAATCTTCAATTTAAAACCCCGAAGATGTAGAAACTTCAAACCCAAAGACCGTAAACTTGGTCCACCGTATAGCATAATTTAAGCCACCAGTAACTGAATTAGGATAGGTCGGTGCTGAGGGGCTCGTTTAGGAGAGCCTTCCGCGCTCGAAAAAGAATATGCCCCAAAACCCTACTCTAGTTATTGACCGCCCACATCAGTTGAAGCTGCGCAGCAAAGGTCGGTTGCAATGGGGCTACACGTTATCATTCGGGCTTCCTGTCTAGGGTGAGAAGACGGTTGTCAGCCAAGTCTGTTGTGTTACCTGCCCTGAATCCTAAACCCAAAACCCCACAATCCTATAGAAGTCTACTTACCTTAAATCCAAAACAAAAGCCCCAAATCCCAAAAAAGTCTATTTACCCGAAATCCAAAACAAAAGCCCCAAATCCTAAACAAGTCTATTTACCCTAAATCCAAAACAAAAGCCCCAAATCCTCAACAAGCCTATTTACCCTAAATCCAAAACAAAAGCCCCAAATCCTCAACAAGCCTATTTACCCTAAAGCCTGTTTTCCGCCTTCAGCTCTCTGGGCTTTCACCTGCTGGCCTCATAGGATGAAAGTGAGCTAGAAAAACACACACGACTGGTGACGATTATTGGGGATTATATATAGCGATCCATTCCCCCATTCCCCTACTAAGCACCAGACAGACAAACTCATAACCCGACACTCTTAAAAGTAGGCGCAGCAACCAATGGTGCCCGCGGGTATCTCCACAATCTGCCCGTCCGTCTTGCCGTGATAGAACTGGAGACGGCCGGGGGGAGACCCACAGGGTCCCAGGGATAGTTCCCCAAACCATCATAATTGGTAATTGATTCCTTTGTTAGGAAAACCTGCATTCTGCTATATAGGTACTTGGGACCCGTTGGGACGGCAGCTGTCTGTTCCGCGAAGGTGCTGCCCAACATGTGGGACGACGAACTTCTGCGTCGGCTGTGGAGCTCCGCAACTCTCCTCGCAACAGCCGATATTGTATCTTGTTTGATACGGGGCGGCTAAGGTGTATGGGTCTGATAAGGGTTTTGTATAAACATGCCTGATGTGAACTTATGTGGATGTTCGTTCATTTCATTTGCGGGTTGTCTAGCGCTTCATACGGCTATCGGGTTTTGTTGAGAGCATCCCTTAGCCATTAGCCAGTAGCAGTAGCACCAGCTGTTTCCATTCCGTTGCTGTTGTTTTTTGTTGTTGTTGTTGCTGCTGCTGTTGGCTGTTGCTGTTGATGATGTTGCTCTTATTCTGAGTGTTGTTGTTGTTGGCAGCCGTTGCGTCTGCCGCCGCACGGGGCTTGTTGTTGTTGTTGCTGCTGTCGCATGCCTGTGTGTGTGCGTGCGTGTGTGTGTGTGTGCGCGTGTGTGTGTGTGTGCATGTGTGCGTGTGCGTGTGCATGTGTACGGTGTTGTTGCAGGCGTGGCTGTAATCGTTCGTATCAGTACTTCGGTAGCTTGTCCAAAATGCTTATCGTCGCCAACATAAGCAGAACAATGTAGGAACCTGATTAAGAAACCCTGGCCCTGTAGCCCCCAGATAGTGGGATTCATTTAAGGAACCCTAATAAAGACCCAGGTTTTCTTAATCAGGTTCCTACAGTACTAGAAGCGCTGCCAAGGAATGAGCACTTCCAGCTCTATCAGATGAAGCTGGTGCAGACACAGATGTCCATGATGCCAGGCAACGTGGGGCGTCTTGGCAGCTTCAGCAAGCTTGCTTTAGGTTATTACAAATGGCAGAAGTATCCAAAACTAAGCCAAAAGCTATCGGTCCAAGATCGTCCGGCTCAGAGATCTGGCTACGATACCGTTCAGTACATCTGCCAAACTTGAACACCTCAACCCGAAACACCAAATCCTAAACCATTTCCGGTGAGCCCGGAGTCTGTTCAATCCCCTTCGACACAGACGGGCACCTCTAATTCTAATACTGAGACGAGTTCTAACACGAACATTAAGACGACCACGACTACTACCCTAAGGCTCCTGGACCCTTGTAGTGAGATCCCGAACCCTAGCCCCCAAAACCGAAACCCTCCCCCAGAAAGCCCAAGACCCTCTTAGGAGCCTTAGGGTAATACTATATCACTGTTACTGATGATCCGGGACCGCTGCATTCTGTGGACTTTCAGCTGCTACTTGAAGGTGTAGGTTGCGAGCCGCAGAAGTTGTAAGACACCGGTAGCTCTGCGTGTTATGCCCTACGTACTTCTCAGAGATCCCAACACCCCTGAATTAAGGAATATACCTTGAAGTATAGGGGGCTTACTGCTATGATTTAAGGTAGATTACTCAATTAAGGGGTATGGGGATCTCAAGGTTAGGGCGAACCTACTTAAACGAGCCGAGGGAGTAGGATCGGGCCCTTTCTGGGTAGTCGACAATTTGGTTTGCTTCCCTTGAGATCCCAATACCCCTTTACCAAGGAATCTACCTTAAATCATAATATTCAGCCCCCTATACTTTACGGTATATTCCTTAATTCGGGCATTGGGATGCCTGGGTCGTTTGTGTGCCCGTTGAAGTTTCAGACAGACTGTCGGGGCTGAAGACCAGGATATACCGGTTAGGGCTAGGGTTCAGGGTTTAGGATTTTACGGTTTAGGGTTTAGGGTTTAGGGTAAGTAAAGAGTGGCTACTGGGCTGGCTAAACGGCTAAACGTTGAAGTCTGCCGTACATGCTGATGCACAGATCACAGACAGCAAGCCTCCGGTATGTTGACACAGACCGACGCAGCAAAAATCGACAGACAGAGGCAGACAGACAGAGACAGAGACACAGAGACACAGAGACACAGAGACACAGAGACACAGAGAGACAGAGAGACAGAGAGACAGAGAGACAGAGAGACAGAGAGACAGAGAGACAGAGAGACAGAGAGACAGAGA
>BGNK01003256.1:3818-62591 GCA_003297005.1 Symbiodinium sp. clade A Y106 | reverse complement strand
CCAGACAGACCAGACAGACCAGACAGACCAGACAGACCAGACAGACCAGACAGACCAGACAGACCAGACAGACCAGACCAGACAGACCAGACCAGACAGACCAGACCAGACAGACCAGACCAGACAGACCAGACCAGACCAGACAGACAGACAGACAGACAGACAGACAGACAGAAACAGACAGACAGACAGTCAGACAGACAGGCAGACAGACACAAAGGCACAAAGACACAAAGACACAAAGACACAAAGACACAAAGGCACACAGACACAAAGACACACAGACACAGACACAGACACGTAGATAGATAGATCGATGGATGGACACACAGGTGTACATAAACAACGAAAATATCAGATGCATGGTTTTTACGTTTACGTATATTTCATATATATATATATATATATATGTGCATGTATATGTATATGTATATGTATATGTATATGTATATGTATACATATACGTATATGTACATGATGTATATGTGTATCTGTATGCGCATATGTATCTGAGTATGATTGGAGCGTCTGGTGTGCCACCGCTTGCCGATCTTTGTTGTTGCTGTCTATCGGTCCCTTTTTGAGGCCCGAAACCATTGGCCCTAAAACCAATGTCCTTTTCCGAAAATAGGGGACCCTAATATAGTACCCTAAATAGTAGGATCCTTATTATAAGGACCCCCGAAAAAGGTACCCCTAATTTTCGGAAACTCTCATATCCTAAAAGACTTACCTCTTGCTGCCAGAAGGATGGCGCATACTCCGGCAACCCCTGCATCTCACAGATACCGGCAAAAACCAGCACAACGGCGGCCTCCAGTAACTAAGCGGAATCAGGTTGTGGGGTAGATTCTAGTCTAGTGAAATGGGGACTATAAGGAAGCACTGCGGCGATATTTTTCCGAGCTCTTATCGCTGTATTACAACATAACTTGGTGCCGTATCAAACTTTTGGTTGGAAACGCCAACCCAAGTTGTCTCAGGCAGATGATGATGCCGGTCTTCCCCGGACAGAATGGGTTTGTGCCAGTGCCTGTGGCTGAACTTTACTTGTATAAGCCAACCTCAATACCGTGACTTGAGCTCTGCATCCTACTGCAAAGTAGTCGCCTGCAAACTTCGGAAGAATCAGCCGTCAAGCCGGGATGGCAGCAGCGATGCGCATTACATGCTCGGACCGTATATCTCAAAATCTAGAATCCGAGAACGCAGAGTCAGCATGTCTTCATTTCTTCGTTAATTTGTGTGTTCGTCGTTCGTTTGCTTGTTCGTTCCCTCGCTAATGATCAGGTATGTAATTTTCAAAAAGCTGCATCACCAATCCCCCAGCCTCCCCCTGCGCCAAGCCCCAAGTCTCAGAAAGCCGTGAGATGCATCCTAGAGACCCAATGCCCGAAGGTCATACGGTTGATGGACAAAATCCTGCATGACCCTAAGGACCCTAAACTATGGGAATTATGGTATATTCCTTATAATGGGTAATGCAGGATTTTGTCCATCAACCGTATCGGTGTCTAGTTTTCTACTTGTGTCTTTCATGCCGTGGCGTGAACTATCATTGCTGTGGCCATTGAGACTTGTTTCGTGACACCCAGCTCCCTTCTTGGTCTTTATGCTCGTGTGCTTACGTACTAGTAACTGTTGCTCCTGCGGCTATCATCATTTGCAAGTACGGCTGCGAGAGAAGTTTCTGCTCTTGCCGCGACTGCTGCTGCTCCTAGTTCTACGTCGTTAGACTAGGTCTCCAATCTTCACAGTCCGAAACCTACGCCTTCAAGGGCCTTACAGTTAGGGCCCGAGACCCCTTAAGGACCTTAATGAGGTAGAGGGAAGCATAGGGTAGGCACTAAACCCTACACCCGCAGGTTGAGAAGTCTCCAATCTTTATAGCCCTCAGCCCTGTAAACCCTATAAAACCCTGAACCCTACAAGCCCAAAGCCCTAGAAACCCGCGAAACCGCAAACCCTAAACCCTATAAGCCCTACAAAACCCTATAAACCTACAGGTAAAGTCTCCAATCTTCACGGCCCTAAACCCTAAACCCCAAACTCTATAACCCCGAAAAGCTCGAAAAACCCAGAGGTGTGCATGCCGGCTGGCATGGTTCCCATGACCCAGCAGCCGATGATGGGAAACTTTGAGGGCTCCGACAACTCCCAGCCGACCGGGGTTTTGGGCTCAGAGGTTCCTTTAAGGCTTAAGGGTACTAGGGTTCCTCTACCCTAAGGCTCTAAGGACTCATGTTTTAAGGCTTTTGGGCCTAAAGACCATACCATATAAGGTTTTTGGGCCGTTTCGAGCCTTAGTGTTAAAATTCCCTGAAAGGGGGCTTATAGGGTCCCGGGCTTGGGGCTTCTACCTGTAGGGTTCAGGGTGTTAGGGCTCTTAGGGGTTTAGGGGTTTAGGGCAGTTTAAGGTTCAGTGGTTTAGGGCAGTTTAGGAGTTTAGGGGTTTAGGGCAGTTTTGGGTTTACAGTAAAGCCCGTAAAGTTGGAAACCGGATTAAGGTCAACTAGTGCTGGGATTCCCTATACACTTCTCTGAAGGATTGAGGCTATTGGGTTTCCAACTTTTGGGCTTCTACTGTAGGGTGTTAGGGTTTAGAGCTCAGGTCTATGATTTTGGGGCGTCGGCTTTCAGCATTCCGGTGCTTCGGCGCTTCTTGTGTACAGCTAGCTTTGGCCTAAGCCATTTACAGGTGGGTAGTTATTAGGTGGGTAGTTTCCCATAAGCCTCCCATACCACTCCTATAAGGTAAAGGGGGTCTTATGGGAGTACTATGGAAGAAGAACTACCCACCTNTACAGGTGGGTAGTTATTAGGTGGGTAGTTTCCCATAAGCCTCCCATACCACTCCTATAAGGTAAAGGGGGTCTTATGGGAGTACTATGGAAGAAGAACTACCCACCTGTAAGGGGCTTTTATTTGGGGCTTTGTATGTCTTGGCGGTCGGATGGGGACGACAACTCGTGCCAAAGGAGGCCCTTACCTACGGAGAGAGGATGGGCAGGTGAAGACGCGCGATTGCCAGAAACCCTAAACCCTGCTTCATCTGCATGATTGCAACCGGCTCAATGAAGCTTAACTTTGCATTTTGGGCACCGGATGGGGCCCCGGAAGGACTTAAACATTCAAACACTATAGGCCCTAGAAGGGTTTAGGGCTTCGGGTTTAGGATTTAGGTGTAGGGGCGGTGTGCAAATTTGCCCTGAAGCTTGGATGCGTGAACCTTTTATTTAAGGCCACTGTATGTTCTACATAGTTAGCCTCAGCCACTGCTGCTGCTGCTAGAGTTGGGTTGTGGGATATTACCAGCACTGCGACGACGGCTATAGCTACGCCACTGGCATTCTTAGCAGCCCCTGTGGCAGGTTTACCTGATGCCGGCGCAGATGGTCCAGGGTATACAGCCAGGCGGTTCGTCCGAACTGGGTTTCTCCGGTTTAGGTTCTCGAAGCCACCAGCATTCACGATGTCCCGGCAGCAGATGACGCAAACTCACTTTTGTCCTTGTTTTGGCACCAGCATTGTTCCTCAGGGTTCCTTATTATACGTCTACTAAAGTCTACCCCCCGAAACCCTGTTCCCACTATGAAGGCCCCTATATTATGCCATCTCAAGGTCAAATCAAGCCATGGTTGCCCTGTACTCTTCTGGCAGCGGACTATGTGGTCATGATTGAACTGTCCCACTGTAGGGTTCAGCATCGCGAAGCGAACTGTCTTCCCTCCTCTTTCCCACCGACTTTCCCAGTCAACGTTGCTAAAACCAGCAGCTTGCATGTTCGGTTAAGTTTATCTATAGTACATACACCCCCCCAAACCCTGTTCGGATTATTCAGGCGCCTACATCATCCGTCGTGGTTGGTAGGTTCGCAAATTCCGCAGTGGGCATTTAGAACGCGAGAGAAGCAGGCTTCGGTTTCAAAACCATATAAGACCTCGCTCGTCATCAGGTAAGCGGTGGTGTCCTTGTAAGCCATGGCAAACTTGCTGAAATAGGTAGGTGACCGAGATCACACTTGATGTCTGCTGAGGGGTATCGGGCTTCAGCCAGGAACCCTGAGTAACTCGAGACAGGAAGTTCCTGACACCTCAACGCCAGAATGTTTGCACAAGCCCTGCCACTCCTGCAGGCATGATGGTCTGCGACGGCTCCAAGACAGCCTATTCGATGTAGGACCAGCCACCATTGATAAGTGTTGGCCGCTGGGGTTAGTTTATGCCTTGCATTGTTATGTTGGGTCATGCATCATGCTTCAGGACGTCTGCTTCTGGGTTTAATGCTCGGGTCTTGGCCTAACATGACTTTCATGAGTTGCTCGCATGCTTCGTCATCAAAGGCTTCTCGTATACTCACAAACGAACTGTTTGTTTACAACTTACGTTTTGCCAGCGTTGATCGGCCTGTCTTGCTAATCTTCTCTATCCCAGCTTCGTGCTCTCGCTGCTGCTACCGCCCGACCTACTTTTACTCTACCCGTACTCACTGCTGCCACTACTATCGCTACTACTACCACTGCTACAACTACTACCAATAGTGACGTAGCACTAGTGAAAGTAGTAGCACTCGCTCGCACTCGCACTAGCACTAACACTAGCACTAGCAGGAGCTGGAGCTGGAGCCGGAGCTGGAGCAGGGTAGCTGCTACTACTACAATTACTACTACTGCTACTACGACTACTACTACGACTACGACTACCACGAGCACTACCACTACCCACTGCTACTGCGTACTACTACCCTGGCTGATGCTGTTTGTAAATTCTAAACCATCAGGACTTGGAATCACCCCCCCCCCCCCCCCCCCTTTCTTTTTTTTTTTTCGGGGCGGGGGTCCATCCCACCAGTGCGCTGGGGGGGGGCGGGGTGGTGTGGGCGGNCCCCCCCCACCCCCCCCCCCCCCCCCGCTTCTTCCGTATTACTCCCCGCGTGGAGGCTTTTTTTAAATTTTAACCCATCAGGTTTTGGAACCCCCCCCCCCCCCCAGCTCTCATACTCTTTCTTGTTGCAGGAGCGCTGTGCATCACCACAGTGAGCTGTGAGATGTGTGGTCTGGTAGGTGCATCTCAATGTGAGTGAGTCCCGCAGTTAGCTGTTAGGCCGGCCAAGATTCCCCCCTCAGGATTCATAATGAAGAGATTTCGGTGTCACAAAATGTGCAAGAGCATGACAAGTAAGCCAACGGAGATGAAACTGCGAACGATTGCACGTTTACATGCAGGGCAAAAGCAGCAATACACAGACATGCATGCGATCATGTTCGCGTTCCAGCTGGTCATGTGCACGCCGTTGTTGTTTATTACTTGCATGCCACGTCTTTCTATCTCACCTCGTGCTTTGTGTGCCTTCTCTTGCCGCATCTGTCCACATCGGGTCTTCGATGCCGAATGCAGTGGAAAGCTTTTAAGTCTTCCCTTAACACTGAGCTGCGGCACCTCCTTCTTACTATTAAAATTAGCTCGCCAAGAGGAAAAAGCGCTACGAAGCATGATTCTCACGAGCCTGGTGCCCTTCCTTCACCAGTGTCGCAATCACTGTCTAATGTTTGAGTGTTGTAAGGCAATTAGTGTTTTCGGTTGTATCCGATCACACATGTGTGTAAAGGATCCCTTAAGACCGATCCTCTCAGAGAATACCCTTGGTTACTATACAAGGCGTTCTCTGGCAGGTGCGAGATTCTTTGCCTATCTGACTCCTTGGTCTTGCGCGGCTTTTCTGTTTTGGTTTGGTGCGGTCTGGGTCGGGTTTCGAAACTAACGCTTTGGGGTGCAGGTATTTTTGGGGCAGTAGGATTTGGGGTCACTGCGGTAGAGATGCAGAAACTTAGGATTTCCTGCCTGTGCAGGGACTGCAACAGACATGCGAATTATCCCTGACTAGCTGCTTGGGTCTATATTCCACTCGAACATGCTTCATTGAACCAGGAAATTTCTGCGATGTTGTGCAGTCAAAACTTTAATCCCCCAACTAGACCCTAAACCCTAGGCCATGAACCCAAAACGCCCAATCCCTCGACCTTGAACCCCAAACCCTAAACCCTAAACCCAATTGAACCCCAAACCCCGCAGTCTCTGCGCATCGCAACGCTAGCATCCCTTGGGTGCACGTGGCCAGAGCCTCATCGTTGCGCTGCGTGCTGGCAGTCCGCCGGGCCTTTGACCCTACCCTATAACCCTAGGGCTCTGAGGACTCATATATTCAGCTCAAAGGCCATACAAAATGAGGTTTTCGGGCCATTTGAGCCTTTGGGTAAGGATCCATGTGCCCATATTGAGATACTTGAGCCCTAAAGTGCCTATGTCGGGACCCCTTTAAAGGCCTAAGTATATACTATACAAGTACTTTGGACCCTTTGGGATTTGACCCTACCGCAGCTAGGACAGAGGACTCAAGAGCGTCCGGGTTTAGGGCTTTTAGGGTTTCCGGGCCTGAACCCCTACCTGGACCCCAAAAGTATGTAGAATCATAGCCTGTTATAGGTTTTGGGCCACTATTTTACCTACTTTTAAGGGGTCTGGGTAAACCCTATACCACGTATACCACTAAGCCAAAAAGAACCTCTACGCGTCTAGAAGTCCTAAGCCTGCAGCCCTAAACTCTGAAGCCCCAGCAGCAAAATAACCCAAGCTGAGGCCTTGGTTTAGGATTGAGGGCTGAGGGCGTAGAACCCAAGTTGAGGGCTTGGTTTAGGGTTTAGGGCTTAGAGAATACAGGGCTCAGGGTTTAGGGCTTAGGGTTTAGGGTTGAGGGCTTAGAACCCTGGAATGTAAGCATATCCCGTCAACCTGAACCCACAAGCCCAAGCCTTGAACCGTAGCCCGCCGCAGACAAAACCTTTTTCACAGGGTCTTATGTTAGGGACCCAAAAAGCACATAAGCATAAGTAGCATAAGCATTTTATGGGGATATCCCTACCTTATTGGGCTTCATTATAAGGGGGTTTATATGGGATATCCCTATCCTAATTTTTGCTTATGTGCCTTTTTGGGGGCCCTACTTATGGTTAAGATACAGGGGCTGCAGGCTTAGCTTTGTCTCAGTTCGGAGGCATAGCAACTCACCCCGCCAAAGTAGGAAAAATCATAGCCCAAATACCTGTAAAAGGCGATTATTAAATTATTATTATTAATTATTGCCATTGTTTATAATTAGTCAATACATTTTATTATGAGTATATATTCACATAATTATTCTACATACTCTTGGGGTCCAACTATCGCGTCATGAGACTCACAGCAACTTTGACAGCTGACGATATGGGACCCTTTTCCCCTAACCCCATATAGAACCCTTAACCATTAAAGGAACCCTTAAAGCAACCCTATAAGGAATCCTTAGCGGAACCCTTAAAGGAACCCTATATGGAAACTAGGACCCTGCCCTTAGACAAAAGGCCGCTCTAAAGCTCCTGGAGTTCCTTTCAAGCTAGTTTTAGGGCTTAGGGTGTAGGGTTTAGGATTTATGTTTCTTGAGGTTTTAGGGTGCAGGGTCTGGTGGTTTATGGGTGTTTAGGGTTTGGGGTTTATAAGAGGTTTATGGGCTTTTCGGGTTTCGGGTTTGGTTTTGTGGTTTAGAGTTTTAGGGTTAATTAGAGCTCAGTTTCTGTACGTCCGAAGCTTGATACTCGAACCACGAGAGGACTGGCAAACGCAGCAAACACGACAGCCATCCATTTAGCTGCTGAAATTTTCAATCTGCCTGCAGATATCTGCACGCATTGATTCCCAGCCCCACTTGCTGGATGCCGTAAACTCTATGCCCATCCCACTCTTATTTAACAAAGCCCTAAACAACAATTGCGGAGTAGGTATCCTTTGCCTTTTAATTTTGGTACCTATGTGCACAGAAATATATGTGTACATATAAATAACTCGTACAGATAATACACATGTGTGTATATGTATATATATATATACATATAGATAAGATAAGTATATCATATGTTTGTATTTGCTAATCCTTTACCTACATAGATTGGGAAAGAGAGGATGCAACGATGCCCTGAACTGCAAGGGCGATCCCTCATATCCGACATTTAGGGTTTACCCAAAGGCCCCAAAGTAGTTCTTTTTGGGGATTACCTTATATATGAACTCTCAAAAGGAACTACTTTGGGGCCTATGGGTAGGCTTTCCAAACCTGAGGGTTCCTATGGATTTGCTGCTTTCTACAGGGTGCTTTGTTTATGGGGTTTCCTGTGGTTGTGTAGGATTTCCTGGTGTTCTATATAGGGCCTAAGGGTCCGCGTGCCCATATAGTGTCGACGTTAGCCTTAAAGTACTTTAACCGGGACTACTTCAAGGCCAAAGCATATACCATATGGGCACATCAGCCCTTATGGAAACTTAAGCATCTGGCGTTAAACCTCTACGCTTAAACTCCAAGCCTAGACCACAACATACATTCCAACTGCAACCAACCTAAGCCCTTATAAACTCTAAACCTAAAACCCAAACCTTAAGCCGTTGACCCTTAAACCCTTAGCAGAGCATATCTCAGTTCCCAAGTTGTCGATAACATTCCCACGAACCTAGGAAACTAAGTCTTTGTTGTGCTTCCAGCTGCAAGAACCCCGACATCGACTTTCTCACGCCGATGGCTTTGAGAATCTGTCAGCAGAGGAGCTTCACAACGTCATACATCCTAAAGCGTGCTTCAGTGCTTAACCCTGAGGCTTAAAATAGCCCAAAAGCCTGATACAGTATGGTCGTCGGGCCTAAAAGCCTTGACATATGAGTCCTTAGAGCCTAAGGGCAAGTTTTGTGGCGACGCCCAGCCCGAAACCCTAAACCATCCTAAACCTACTACAGGGGCCTTAACAATGGCCTGTACTATTTTGGGGTTCCTTAGTATAATTATAGCATCATTTACCCCAGAACCCTATTACACTGCTGTCCCGAAGTCCCGAGCCCCTTGTTGTGGCCATCAGGCCTACAAAATAATGGATGATGCTCTTGGGGGTATAGTATATGGAAGTTGTAGGTCATTAGAGCCACAGCTAACGCCCGACAATAAAGAATCCCCTCCAGTCTACGCTGCAGAATCCTTACAAAAAACTCGTTTAGCGTTGAAACTCCGATTTAAAAGTGTAGAGAACTGTTTCTACGCACCATGAATCCCTGTAGAACACCCGGTGAAGCAACGAAAAACCAGTCTCCCCAAACTAATCCTGGGGTTGTGGGTGCCGCGGATTCATTGTCTGGGTATAGTAATAAGGGTATGGTGGGGCTGAGGGTTTAGAGCATTCAAGGTTTTGGTTTATGGTTCTGGATTTTGTTGGGGGTCTATTTTGTAGGGCAATTAGGACTCGGTGGCTTTGTTGAGGTGCTCCTTAGGACCTATGATTTAGTTTCTCTTGCCATAGGATAGCATGCGCTCGCAGGACTAGCTGCGTAAAGCAAACATGTTTAAAAAAAATTGTGTTCACTGTGCTTGCCCAAAGGCCCCAAAGTAGTTCCTTTTGGGGATTACCTTATAGAATTCTAAATATGAACCCCAAAAAGGAACTACTTTGGGGCCTATGGGTGAAGCATCCCGAAGTTATTGGGTGTGTAAGGGCCTGGGAGTCCAGCGCTCTACGGGTTCAGGGATTCACGGGCTTTTTGTGGTTTAGGGTTTAGGGTTGCTGTCCGGGTTGCAGGTTCGACCTCAAACTAAGTTCTTGCAGTTCAGTCATGTATGTCAGTTCGTTCAGAGCAGAAATCCTCGAACTCTCGTGCCGGTGGAATTTGGGCCCCTGCTGACAGCGCATTGCAGCGTTTGATCCTGCCCCGCTGGCCGTCAGTCTCATATTTCCTGAGTTCCAACTTGCCGGAAAGGATTCAGTGTTGTGGGGATGCTGCCTTTATCGAAGGCGTCCGTCTTGCTCAGTCTACAGTTGCAACACAACAAGAGCGTGCGCAAGACGGCCTGCATGCTCGGGTTTTGCTGGACTGGTTTTTGGTGACTAGGCTTGCGGTCGGGGCATTCAAGGCGCAACAAAATCAGACGATACAACGCGCGATCGGGAAATATGTATGTATGGATGTATGCACGTACGTACATACGTATGTTCTCATCAACGCATGTAAGTCTGTATGTAGGTAAGCATGTACATGTTTGTAAGAAGCTTCAAATGCACACGCTTTGGCACACGCATACATACATACATACCTAGCTAAAACAGGCAGACAGACAGATAGATGGAGAGACAGATATATGAATGCATACGTACATTCGTTCATTTCTTCATTCGTTCATTCATTCATTCATTCATTCATGCATTCATTCATCCATCCATCCCGTGCATGCAGTCATTCATTCATGCTTTCATTCATTCATTTGTTTGTTCATTCATTCACTCATTCAATCACTCAATCATTTCAATCGTTCAATCGTTCAATCAATCATTCATTCATTCATTCATTCACACGCACATATCAATCTCCCTATCTATCTATAGTTATTTATCTATATATATATATGTATATATATATATATATACATGCACGGAATGCGTACGAAGATGTCGGGGTCTGACAAATCAGGCAGCAGGTCTTCAGAGCGATATCGATCCAGAGAACGGTCTCCCACCCCCCCAAAAAAAACAAAGTCATTGGTTGGATGCTAGTTCTAAGCTCTTGATGGGTGAAGACGTGGTTTTTGGGCCTGCTGTCATGTGGCTCGGGAAGTTTAGGGTTTGGTGCAGCACAGACGGCATCCATACCACTTGGTTTCGATGAGCCAGCCACACAATGTAATCATGATGATGAAACAGAATAGAGCAGTCATTGTCATGCGAACTTCAGCTTTCAGGCGCCATCACTTTTCGGACTCGATACCCGCAGTTTTTGGGTTTAGGCTGCTTTGGGCTTAGGGTTTACAAGCTGCATAGGAGGGCCATGCTTTTGTGACAGAACGGCCAGCCGATTCCTGCATGTTGTGGGACCCATTGCTTCTTGGCATCATTCCCTTCCCATACCATCATTGTTACGAGGGGCCTGGGTTCAAAGTTTGAAGCTTCCCCAAATCTTAAGGATCATGTGCTTGTGGTGCATGGTGCGTCGTGGCCCATGCGAGTGTATGATGTTGAAAGTGATTCACAGAGCTTACGTACTTCTCTTTCTTGTAAAGTGGCAAGGAGAACAACTAATTAGCAATAGTATGCCGTCATACTATAGTCCTTGTATACTTATGCTGATACTGTAGTATAACCCCCCAAACTCTATTAAAGCTACCACGGCCCCTACATTATTTGCCGAGAGGGTGGTCCTCCTAAGATAGTGACTGATCTTCCAGCCTCCCACCCAAGTGTGTGTGGGTAGCCTCGTGTGCATTTGCTTATCCATGCAGCTGCAAGGTTCTCTGGCTCTTCAATTGCCAAAACTGCGAGGACACCCTAAAGCCCAAGCCCTCAACCCCTAAACCCTGATGAAGTACTTGCGGTCAGGCACAGCCGGCAGCTGCCATGGAAATTCGAGAGAAGTTCAGGACAACTGGCATGCTTATCCCCACACTCATTCGTTAAACCCCAAAGGCATATAGTGAGGGA
Source organism: Symbiodinium sp. clade A Y106 (assembly GCA_003297005.1). NCBI lineage: Eukaryota > Dinophyceae > Suessiales > Symbiodiniaceae > Symbiodinium > Symbiodinium sp. clade A. The sequence goes on along the minus strand of BGNK01003256.1, from coordinate 51,058 downwards.
TCCTCATGGAGGCGCCTTAGCGTCAGGGCCCTTGACCCTAGGTCCTAAAGGCTAAACATCCGAGCCTTTTGTGTCCTGCGAAACTTTTTATCTGCAATTTTCTGAGCTCCGGGACAGAGGCCGGAAGTGAGCCAAAACAGGCGTCAGCTTCCTGTTGCTCTGCGGTCCGGTTCAGGGGGTTTAGGTGTAAAAGGGCGTAGGGTGTGTATGTAGGCGTGATTGGTACGCTTCGCTAGATAGTGCTAGATACATATGCACATATCCATGTGCATGCACACAGACACGCACAAACATGCATATAAATATTCACATATATATATATATTTATTTATTTATGTATTTATATGTATATATCATATGTAAACTTGTATGTGTATATGTACATATATGAACGTCAAATGACTATAGACAAATAATCAAATAAGTATATACATATGCATATGGCCGTGGACATATGTATGTATGTATGTATGAGTATATAGTTTAGGGGCCTAAACAAGTAGAATAGGGCTACGAGTGATATGATACTATCTTTGTTTGTTGAAGGTGTTGTTAGGTTAGGGTTCTGGGAGGTTGGGTGTTAGCAGGTTAGGTATTAGGGTTTAGGGCTTTGTTGCGTTGGGGCTTCAGTGGCTTAGGCTTAACGTTCAGGGTTCTGGGCATCGTTAGGTTAGGGATTGGCCAGGTTGGATTGTAGGATCCATGCGTTCAAAGGTTGTGGTGTCTCATCTGACTCTTTAATGTGGGGTTCTATAAGCTCTGCAGGGTTTCTTGGGGTCTAGGCTTACTAAAGCCACGACAATGCAAGATAACAGGGTTCGCCCGCCCTGGTGCCGACAAATCTCAGGATCAACCCCTGTGAACTCTTAACCGTTCTAACCCTATCTCACTGCTGGACCACAGGGTTTTCGTCTGTCAAGTGGCAGACAGCTCCCGCACAGCTCCGTCCAAAAAACAGAGGATGGCTTTGGTTCTAGCCGACGGGATTCCGGGATTGGGGTTTGCGAAGCTTCGATTTTGCCATTGAGGGCTTTAGGAACTTACGGTAGGGCGAACCTGTACCCAAAAGACCTACCTTGCAAAGAGTGTGTACCAACAAGCGGTCCCAAGGATGTAGATCTGTTTGGTTGGAGGAAGACTTCAGAGGTTGAAGAGGCTTACCCGTGCAGCTTCAGCCTATTTAGTCGCAGGGTTTGAGGTTTTTTCTGTTCAGGGCCTTGGGGTTTTCGGGTTTTGGGTCTGAGTCCTCAAGGACAGATAGACTGAAGGCAGAAGCACCGCAGAGGCTGAATTACAAAAGGTCATGTCTGTTCTTTGTAGTTTAGGCTCAACGTTCGTTTTTCATGATCACTGATGCCATGGAGGGCGGTCAACACCTTGACTGAGTTGGGCTAATAAGATTAATGATCACGGAGAAAAATCATGATTATAGTGCAATCTACCCCAATACACTGTTCTATCAAAATATCAAGGCCCCTATATTCAGTCGCAGACACCCTGCTAAACCCCACAAGCCAGAAGTTGCAGTTGAGAAGCTAAACCCTAACCCCCCTAAGCCCTGTTTACCCTAAGGCTCTAAGGACTCGTATACTAAGGCTTTTGGGCCCAAAGACCATACTACATAAGGCTTTTGGGCTATTTTGATCCCCAGGGTTTTGGATTTAGGCCCCCCCTCTATTTGCCCGAGGTTTGAAGGATTGAGCTGGGTCTGTACACGCAGATCTCTCAATCTTACGGGGGTCTCTGTCGGGAATTCTAAGGTTTCTAAGGGATAATTGACAAGAGAACACAGTCGGATAGCAGAGTTTGTTACAAAATAATTCTGCATGTGTATATGTTTATATGTATATATAACTTTTTTATATGTACACTATATATGTACATTTGACTATAATATATTATGTTTCAGGTTTGGCACGATCTGTAGGGACCGAAGCCACGTCCATGCACAGACAGACGATTCCGTCCGCCCTCCTTGCACGGCAAGGAAGAGGGGTTGCCAGATGAAGCAGCGCTTCGGATTTAGGACTGATCCCTAAACCCTAAACCCAAAGGCCCTTAACCCTTAACCCAGTCAGAATTTTTCACTTATATGACTTAAGGCATGGAACCTGCGTAGTTAGCTGGACCCAGACTTGCAGTACTTGTGTTGGGGATACAGCAAGCAAGATAGCCAACCGAACCCTAAACCATAAACCCCTGAACCGTTGCAGCGTGCTACCGCGTGTAGGGTCTAGGAAGGGCCAAAGTTGATCGAGGGTTGCTGTCTGACAGGTGTAGAGTTTAAGGATAGGGTTCATGGGTTTAGAGTGCAGGATTTTGGGTTGAAGGCTTAAGGTTTAAGGTTTATAGGGTTGCGGGGTTTACAGTGTCGGGTTTCGGGTTGAAGTTTAGGGTTTAGGCATTAAGGGTTGCAGGTTTTGAGATTTCGGAGTCCTGCACAAATTTCGGGCTATTATGCGAAAAGTCCTGATCCTTCTTAGGCCGTAAGCAAGTTCCGGTGGATGGTGGCAGGGCTTTACCAGCTGATGCTGAAACGGCTTGGTGATGTTCGCACGCATTCAGCATTGTAGCGTTTAGGAGTTCAGGGTTTGAGGTTTGCACGTTTGGGGTTTAAGAGTGGCGGGTGTAAGGTTCAAGATTCAAGAATAAAGGGCTTAGTGTCCGCGTCATTTCAATTGGGCAGGGTCTTGGCCTACACTCTGCTGTGGTGATGCATCACTTATTTTCAGCGGAGCACACGTAACCCTCTTCTCCTAGGCACTAGGGAGACCCCTTAAAGGGCACCCTTCTTAACCCCACGTCTGGTTCTCTTGAAAGGGACCCTGTTGACAGGTTCTACATGATCAAGGGAGCCGCTAATCCCAAACGAACGAAACCCTAAGCCGTAAACCCTAAGGCTCGAAATGGCCCAAAAACCTTATATGATGTGGTCTTTAGGCCCAAAAGCTTTAAAATATGAGTCCTTAGAGCCTTAGGGTAAAAGAAGAACTCTGGCAACCGCTTCCCGGACCAGGTCTCCGATATTACCCGCTCAGTGTCCTGTACACGGTCACAAAAAACAGACTGCTGCGTTTTCTTGGGATTCTGTTATCTCCAAATTGGGCGGGGGGGCAGGGGTCATCTAGGGCCTTAATAGCTAGAACAGGGTTTTGGGGTATACTACACCGCAAACGTGGTACTTGATGAACATTAGTTACGTACTGGTAATCATTCCTTTCCCTATATTCGGTTGTGAGTGGGTACATAGGGCTTAGGGGTGTAAGGTGTAAGTTTGACGGTCAGTTCAGGGTCGTTGCTCGGCTTTAGACAGGTACAGCGGAGTTTTCAAACAACCTGAGTTGCAACGCTTTCTTTCCCTAAGGGTCCATGTACCCATATAATATAGTATATACTTTGGCCCTACGTACCTAAATAGGGACTACACTAAGGCCAAAGTATATACTATTTGGGTACACAGGCCCTTAGAGTTTGATGAGACTGCACTGCCCAGGGCGGCTCAACAATACTAAGAGGGTTTAGGGTTTAGGCAGTCGGGTTCTTTCAGGTTCACTGGTTGGGTGGCACTGTTGCATCGCTGTTTTGCCCAACACCATGCGGCCAACTTGGTTCATAGAAGGGTGGTGGCCTCCAGGCAGTAATATAGAGCCCTAAATAAGTACCCACACTGTTTCGGGGACTCCTTTAAAGGGTTCCTTAAAAAGGGGTCTATAGTAGGGTTCTATAGTAGGGGCCTAAATCATAATTACCAATACTATTTTGGGGGAGTTCCATATTATAATGATAGTATAATATACCCCAAAGCCCTATTCTAATTATTAAGGCCCTACATTATCCTGACACTCAGAAAAATCTGCACACCCGATGCCGAACAACATATTAGGCACGAGATAGCTGCAGAATGGAACGCCTCCATCTGTTAAACCTAAATCAACTTACAATTCATTATCCCTAAACCCGAAGCAACCAGTTGCTTTTTGGTTAACGAGCAGGGTTCACGATGGCTGCTAGAACTAATATAGATCGGGGTGCCGTACTGACTAGAGTACTTAGTGCTTTGTTGCGTTTTCTAGTGGAAATATAAGAAGAAAGGCGATTAGATTGTAATTGTTCCGACCACTTTGGGGGGGCCTCCGACTCCGATCACCTTCCATTGCAGCCTGCTCCCAAACCCTAAACCCTAAACCCTAAACCGTCCTTCTTCGTCTCAGAAGCCTCTCAGTGTCACGAGCTTTAAACTCTGACGGGCCAAAAACTTCCCAACCTCAAAACCCTAAGCTTTAGAACCAGAAAGCCCCTACCCTACCTTGCTACAGATGTTTAAAGCTGGAGCCCTACACACCCAAGTCCAGGAAACCCTAAACCCCTCAACCCCTAAACCCTAAACCCTAAACCCTAAGCTCTTAACCCTAAACCCTAAACCCTTTAAACAAAAAAACCAAGGTCCATCGGATTGGCAGAACGGGCCGCGCTGGCAAGAGCGGCGTGTCCATCACCTTCTGGAACGAGGCACCAAAGCACCCTAAACCCTACCCAAAGGCCCCAAAGTAGTTCCTTTTGGGGGTTCATTTCGGGGTGCAGCGAAAGTGGTTCTAGCTGTCCTTGCGTTTTCTGCCTCTCGTGACCTTTGGGACATGTAGAATACGGAGTCTTAAAACAATACCTTTGGAGTTTCGGGTAGACCCAAGCCCAAAATCTTTGAGGTTACGGATAAACATGCCCTCGTTGAGGTTTACGTAAACCTGAAGTCCCTGAAAGCCCTCAAGGGTTTGGGGGGCCGAGACCTCAAGGGCTTAGGACTCAGACGTGGGGGTTGCTTTGCCTGGTGGCCCCTGCGACAGATTTCATAAGCATCCTCCTGGCCCTCCGTAACTAAACCCTAAACCATACATCCGTGACCGACCCCACCGACGACGTAAGTCCCCATAAATACCAGAGCTCCGAGTTGAGCTGTGGAAGCGCTTGAGTATAGGAGCCTTTATGATCAGAATAGGGTTCTCGGTTATAGTTAGTTAGTAACTATTCCTCTGGATTCCTTCTTCTAAGTCTAGTACACTATCTAGAAGTTGTGGTGTACTATACCTATAAGCCTATAAAAAAAGCCTAGGGATTAGATTTACTAAGTTTGTGGTTATGCCAGGAAGATGGTCAGAGTTTGCCTCAAGAAGGGTGGCCTCAAATAGCCTCAAACACCCACAAAACCGTAGATTCCGAAACCTCAAAGCCCGAAGCCGAACGCCTACAAAAAGAACTAGACCCGAATCCTAATTAAAAGCCCTCCGCCATCCTTGCCCTTATTGCCCCTCGCAACTGTTGCTCGTTAAGGAACATCATGGAAGTAAATTATAAAGTTATATCCAGAGAGTGGTGACTAATACGATTTGCTTCTTCTGGTGGCTTACATGGAGTTCATCAAGAAGAACCCCTGTGTAGCCCTGAAACCTGGACTGCCAAACCCTAAGCCCCTAAACTTTGTAAGGCCGTAAGGCTAAACCCCAAATAACTTACCTCTGCACGGACATATACCACAACATCAACTCGGTGGTAACAACCTCAGGGCTACGACATGGAATGCGCCGGATGCTCAGAAGCCCTTGTATGTTGAAGGAGTTCTTGGGTATGAGGCTTATTCAGGTCAGCGACATCTGTGCGAGGTGTGTCACTGCCGGATGGCGGTTTGGCAGGAGCATAGTAGTGGGTTCCGTTCCTAGGTGCAGTTCCCAAGTCGGACTCCCAGGGCAAAGGCAAGGTGTTAGGATTTTGCCATTGTTTGTCGGAGTCTCCTATTCCTTCCTGGTCTCCATGACCCATCGTCATCATCATCTTCTTCTTACCTGTTCATGTGAGACGAACATAGCCTGAGCTTGTGACCGTTGCTCCGTGTTTGACTGTGGCAAGAACAGACAGCCGTCGCAGTCAGAACCGCCGCAAGACAGTATTACAGGGGCCTTAAGAATTACCCATACTATTTTGGGGGGTCTTTATAGTTATAGTGTAATGGGCCCCCAAACCCTCTTCTAATTATTAATGCCCCTATAGTACAGCCCCCCTACCAGAACGCTTCAGCCCTGCGCTGTCACTGCAGTGGGCAGGTGACTAGGGGAAACGGCTTCAAGAGCAGTGGCCAGGAGCCAGCGGCCCTAAACACCAGGGGTACCGGTAAAGGGTACCGAAAAGAATTTCTGGAGGAACCTCGGTAAGTCTTGGAAAGGCCGGAGTTTCTTCCTAAGGCGCCTGCGCTGGTCAAGATTGCCAAGGAGGCCGCGCATTGGATCGGACTTGTAGTCTTGTGTTTGTTATCCGTCTTTTGTTTGGAGTTCGGTTGTAGCAGCTGTGCGTCTCCTGGCCGACATCCCCGGCCTCCTTTTCACCCTCTTCTCCTCAGTCCGTGCATGGCAACACAGACACACAAGGACACCCACCCACACACACAGAGGCACACGCAGGCACACACATGCACACACATGCACACACACAAACACAGGAGTATGAACCTACATGAAGTTACGAAGACACAAAGTAAAGGAGCCTTCAGCGATCGGCAGCATACGAGCGAACTCCTGGCTGCCTGCATTGAGTCATGCAGATTTAGAGCTGCGAGAGAGGCTGGGCAGCACGTGCCCGAGTGGCTGGAGAAGGCAGGTGAATTCAGTGAGAGAGATAACGACGTAGGCAAGAACAGGGTGGACAGACTTCGAGATTCAAGTGATTGTGACGGTACCTTCTGGGGTACGGGGTTCATGGGCAGTTGCTGTAGAGCATGCCAACGAGGCATAACCAGCTGCATAACCTTGAGAAGAGTCGTCTGGCATCTTGCTACAAAAGCCGAAACCCTACACCCTACTTTGATTGGTCCGGTCCCAATGCCAGGGTCCCTTTGACCATGTCAGTGACAAGTTGCTGGTCCCTGAATTCTCCGCCTGTCTTGCCTGCTGAATCATAGTCCCCTGGGCATCAAAATAGCCCAAAAGCCTTATATAGTATGGTCTTTGGGCCCAAAGCCTTAATATATGAGTCCTTATAAATTCCCAGCGGTCGTAGTCCTCAAAGCCTGACACCCACACCCGAAGCCTCGAGTCTTGAAAAGACACAGGCAGCAGCGAAGCAGAAGCAGGCCAAAACCAAGGCATGGCGCTACTGAGCGAGCCTGAGCTGCGCCGCGGAGCCATGACGACAAATACGAACATCTCTTGTTGTACTCTGTATGTATATATATATATATAGATATGTACATATATATATATACAGATGTGTATATATATACACATGTATATATATATATACACACGTTATTCTTATATACATATCTACTATACACATAAACATATGCATACATGTCTGTAACTTACAAATCGTATATGCAGGCATACACACACACAGAGCGTGATTTGAATTCTGACAGTGCCATGTTCATCGTTGTTATTGTTTTTTAACACTAGCAGCATTATGATTGTGCTTGGTGGCGCTATCAAAGAGATTAGCTATGTCATGTCATAGTGCAGCGTTTTATCCTGCTTTGTTGTGCATTGTGTTATGCTGTTGTGTTCTTGCATGTCACACTATTTCCTTGTAGATGTCGCTGTATGTATATATATATATATATATATATATATATACACATACATAATACGTACATATAACATATCCATATATAAATGTATATTTTTATGTACAGATATGCACGTATGTGTACATATCATATACGTAAAAACTTTCTATACTACATTGTACTATCGAACACACAATAATATGATCTACATCAAATTATGTTGTAGTTTGTTATTTGGTAGCTGTTACAATAACTTCTTTCTACCACGGTGTAACAGATGCTATTCTACAGTTGTCTACGTTAAGCTGCACTGTATCAATCTCTATCATGCTATGTTATATGGTAGCAAATCGTGAGCATTGCTCGTAATGCTGCAGTTACAGTCACGACCAAAGACAACAACACGAACAAGTAGTAGAATGCATTGTCGCAGTTGTCGTCGTCATTGTCGTTGTCGTCGTCGTAGCCTTAGCAATAGCAGTAGCATGCCAGTAGCAGTAGCAGCAGCTGTAGCAGTAGTAGTGGCACCCGCAGCAGCAACAGTAGTAGTAGTAGTAGTAGCAGTAGTAGTAGTAGTAGTAGTAGTAGTAGTAGTAGTAGTAGTAGTAGCAGTAGTAGTAGTAGTAGTAGTAGTAGTAGCAGTGGCAGTAGCAGTAGCAGTAGCAGTAGCAGTAGCAGTAGCAGTAGTAGTAGTAGTAGTAGTAGTAGTAGTAGTAGTAGTAGTAGTAGTAGTAATAGTAGTAGTAGTAGCAGTGGTAGCAGTAGTAGTGGTAGCAGCTGCAGCAGTAGTAGTGGTCCTCATCGTCGTAGTCGTAGTAACAGTAGCAGCAGTAGTAGTCGTAGCAGTAGTAGCAGTAGCAGTAGCAGCAGCAGCAGCAGCAGCAGTGGTAGTAGGTGTTGGTGACAAGTGCAACAAGTCATGTCAGTAGCAACTTAGTAGTAGCCAGTAGTAGTCGTCGTAGTATCAGTCGTAGTAGGAGTAGAAGTATTCGTAACCTAGTAGTCAGTAGTATAGTTGGTAGCAACCATTAGCAGTCCGTGATAGTCAGTCGCAGCTGTCGTCGCAGCAAGCCGTAGACGTAGTCGCTTCGAGGTCGCTCGCAGTCACGGTGGCATTCTCGGTGTCGTCACCGTCGGTGATGTTATACTCATTGTCGTCGCCGTAGTCGTTTTCGCCGTGGTCGTAGCAGCAGTAATATTAGCAGCAGTGGCAGGAGGAGAGCAGTTATTCCTTGGTGAGAACATCATGAAACTAGCTTCAGTAGCTCTGATCCTTCTAACGACGATATCATTGCTGATGCCTGACGGCTTTGTGACAGAAGGCGCCTCAAATGCCCTGGCGCACTGAGCCGGTCGCCCCATGAGTAACAACTTGATAAGACAAGCACCGAAGGCACCGGGAGGGAAATGCGGAGAGAATAGCGAGTGAAGAGCAGGAGTGTGTAAAGACAGAGCAGAAAATGGGAGGCAGAGAGAGAGAGAGAGAGAGTCGCAGCGATAAAATAGAGCGAGCGAGAGAGACAGAGAGAAAGAGAGAGAGAGAGATTGAGATTGACAGAGAAAGAAGACGAGTGAGAGACAGGGTAAGCGACAGCCAGCGAGCGACCGAGTGACCGAAGGACTGATAGATTGGTTTAGGGTTTAGGGTTTAGGATTTAGGGTTTAGGGTTTAGGGTTTAGTAATGAGAGAGCACGAGAAGGCCACGAAATCGGCCACAGTCAGGTTGACTGGGTTGACTGCATTGACAGATAGACTAGATAGACTGAGAAGCAAGATGCAACAAAACAAGATAGAGAAGTGAAACAGGCGGAGAAAGCAGCCCACTGGCCTTACTCGACACTGCCGTAGTTGACACTAGCTAGTCTATGTTAGCCTGAAGGATCTCGGGGTGTCCGGTGACAGCACAAGGGTAGTTCTCTAAATTGGGGTCCCTTTTTCGGTCCTTTGGAAAATTTATAAGGCCGCCGTATAGGGGACATAAAAATGGACCCTAAGTTAGAGAACTATACCCACAAGTTAGGCAGTCGCTCGATCACGCAATGGCTCTTAGTATGCGTCTTGCACGCGCCCATCCTTCAAATGGAGGAGCAAGAGACGCGAATGCAATGCGCAAGCTCGGCGACATGCGGTGGATGCTCCATTCCAGGATCCTCGAGCCTGCTCGCACTTACAGAAGGCTCTGTGTCTATGCACGATTTTCGTCAACTTAACAGGATGCTAAACCCCAAACCCTAAACCCCTAAACGGTAAGCCCCGAAACCCTAAACCCTAAACGATGGACCGTATTAAAGCTGTGCAAAAAGGTCTTGTCATCTGGAGACCTGAAGGAGCACCTACCTGTGCCGTGGTACTCCTCTCTTGAGGCATACGAAAAGCATACGGGAGTCTGGTGAATCTGGATGCTTACCCTACGGGTTCATGTATCCATATGAGTATACTTTGACCTTAAAGTACCTATGCAGGGACTACTTTAAAGGGGCTAAGTATATAATTACTATGTGAGTACACGGACCCTTAGTAGGGTTACCTTTCTGGGTCCCGCAAGTTTCTACAGGCACGTCAGGGGGGGCGCTAGTCTTGGGAGCTACCCTCAGGATGAGGGGCCACCTCTATATTTCCTTACGATTTTCATTTTTGTTCAGATAAAATGCAGGAGACTATTAAGATACTATTATGGTTATAAGGGGATATAGACTTATAGAGACAGAACCCCATGTTTGCGTAAGGTATCACGGTAACTATCCCTGTGACCTTCTACATGCTCTTAACATAGATGTAGACCATTGAAGCAGTTGAAACAGAAGGTTTGGGTGTTGTGTGCGGGGCAGTTGCAAGACGACTTTTCTATCTTGAAAGCTCGAAGTCCCAAACTCAGAGGCCCTGCCTGGAAAAAACAGGATGCTGTGCTCGTGGCACTTGCGCCATAAGCTCTTCAAGGCATCGTCGGATCCTGTAGACCTATGTAAAGTCCAAGCCTTCGCCCCCACCCACACATGCTAGCATGCCACTGTGCCTCTCAAGTCGTGGATTTGTCTCCGCCGTCTGATTTCCAAGGCAAGCTGACTGTATGGGTTGCCTACCGATGGCATGACTTGTAGAAGCCATGCAGTCAGCATGTTTTGTAAACACACATTGCTCACTGCAGATCATGAGGCACACAGCCATAAACGCTTATCGTAGTGTGGTGTATCCAGTAAGGTAGAAGTGGGATTCAGCACTTTAGCTAAGAGCGCTCTTTGCTGGCCAGCAGCGCCACTTGCAGAGGCGTGTTTGGTTGTCGTGTGAATTTCGCGTTAGCATCCAGGAAGTGTTGATGGGTTTAAGCTCGGGGAATTAGTCGTTCGATCATAGGGAGTCTCTTCATGCGCCAGGTCATCATGCCCCTACTGCTGGAAAGCAGCGACGAGGAAGAAGAGGAGGAGGAGACGGAGGAAGTGGCACCTGCCCAGAACTTAGCAACAGCACCAGTGCCCATCTGTATTGTCTCACATGGTGAGGATCATCGGCGGCACCTTTCTCATGAGAGTATGTTTCGGGAGACCGGGGAGACCGTGATGCGCGCCATGAGCGTGACAGCCCTCACTGCTAATGTACATGTGCCCATGGTAGTGATGATTGTAATGATGAGTGCAAGGATGATTGTAATGATGATGGTCTTGATGGTGATCTTGATGAATCTGAAGATGATGTCCATCAAGATGGTGATGATGACGATGACGGTCATGATGATGAAGAAGAAAATGGTGACCACTATCTTCAGGATGATATTGGCGACGAAGATAATGTCCATCAAGACTGTGATGATGAGACTGATGATCATTATGATGAAAGGTGACGCTGATGATGTTGGTGTCGATGACGACCGCGATGCTGATGGTGACTGCTTGGGAGTCTAAGGTGGTTTCGTAATGTGCGAACTGCAACTCGCATTGTCTATTCTGCCGTCTTTGTGGCTATGTCTCCCACAGAGTATGGAAAACGAAAGCATGGACCACGGCTGGCAGATTACCAACAAGAAGTAGGTTTGCTGCCCGTAACTCAGAAACCTGGTTAACCTGAACTGCACAGTGTACATCCTGCTTTCTTTTGCAAAGGCCTCCCGGCAATGCCATGCATTTGCTACGCCTTGGCATTCTATTCTCAGATCGAAAACCTTTGTGCGTGACTTGCTTTGCGGTTAGTGGCCGTTTAGAAGCTGTTAAGATAATCCCACTCGGCCAAAACGGAACTATGGCTAAGGGGTTCAATTCGACCCGAAAAGAATCCAGGCTTCGACATACAGCCGAGGCCTTAACCAACCTCGACGCCTCGCAAGAGTTCACGGCCGAAAGGCCCGCCCAAGTGTTTGCACGGGTTGGTAGGGTTTACCTGTGGCCCACAACACCTACCCTTACAATTAAGGACTTTATGAAAAAATAAATAATTATAAATACATGAAAATACAAATATATGTATATATATATATATATATATATATAGATTTATCTTTATATTTTATACAGAAGCCATAACAAGGAACCGTACATGAACCGGCTTTGGAGCAGTCCCATTGCCGAGCCACAAAGCCGTGACGGAAGCCGCAAAGCGCGGGCTTAGGGTCCAGGGTTTCTCCTTTTTTTGTCAGAAAGAACATGGGTTTAGGGTTTAGGGGCCCTAAAATGTAGTATTTTCTTTGGTTACCTCAGTTACCGCTGTTCGTCCAGCAGATTCGCTTGTTTAGTTTGGCAACCTTAATCCCTGTAAGCCCCACACCCTAGACCCTAAACCCTAAACCTGTAAACCCTAAACCCGTGAACACTGAACTCCTGAACCCCAACACCCTCCAGACCCAGAGGTTTCTGGCTAAGTCGGCGTCGAAGACATACTTGCAGAAACTCCAGCAGACGTGCCTGGAGGCCGAGGGTTACGGGGACTAGGGCTTAGGGTTTAGAGTTTAGGGCTTAGGGTTTCGGGGTTTTGAATGAGGGTGTTGGGTTTAGGGATGAGGGGTTCGGGTTGAGGGGGTTAGGGCTTCAGGGGTTAGGGTTTATTTAGGGCTTCAGTGGCTAGGGTTTAGGGTGGAAACGTTCAGCGCCGACTTAGGAATTCGGTCTCAAGGGTGTCGACTGTGTTTTTAATAGCGTTTTGGTTCAGTCTTTTTTGAGGGTATTCTGGGGGATTGAGCTATAAGTGGGCATTATTGTGCAATTTTCCGATGCTCTTGCAGTATAGAGATTACCAAAACCCTAGTTGATGTGGAGATCTTTGCAACTCAGTCACTCAACCCCTGCATGCTCGACAGAGACCCATTTGTTTGGGATTCGTGGGTAAGCCCGCTAGAGCCCGATGCCACACCTGCTGAACAAGCACACGGCAAGACGAGACGCAGTACGACGACCACAACAAATCAGAAGCAATGGCTATGCTTGGCACTTAAAGCTTCCGCTAGGAATCACAGAGACGGGATGGTACGAACCCGAACCCAGAGAAGATAACCGTAGAAGCCCTTGGGCCCATAGCATTTGGTGGGTTGCAGTTCGTGAAGCCCTATATCATCCTTGGTAAGAAGCGCACCCACATGCCACTAGCCTACAACTCAATCGTCCAGTGCTGAATATACCTTGGTTAATGGAAACCCTAGTTCTGATTGCAAGAGTAGTCCTTAAGCAGGGTATATTGAAAGATCTGGATCGCGCCGATCCCTAAAACCCACATCCTCACAATACCTAAACCCTAAATCCTTATATATCCTTTGTAGATGCATCAATTAGTGTATGCTGGGTATCTGGGTAGGCTAGGCTTGATTCAGGCCGTGGATAGCCCAGAGCTACAAGAAAAGCAACGTCAAGCCTTGGCAGAGCATGCTGCGAGGCCAACAGGGTTTCGGGGAGTGTGGGCGAGGGGTTCAAACCAACCGTCTAGGACTTTGCCTCGGATGGTTTAGGGCTTCTTTGAGGTTGCGGGTTTTAGGGTTTAGGGGTTCAGGGGCTTTGGGTTTAGGTCCCTTGATTCTTGTTCTGGGATTCGGAAAACCGGCTTGGAGTTTGTCCTGAAGGGATGCTTGTTGTAACAGTTTCCTGCCGTGGGATTGGGGTTGAGGGCGTCGTTTTCATTGTCCTTCCGTCGTTATCTGTTTTGGGTTGGTCATGAATATTGTTGAAACAGCAAAAAGCAAACTGCAGTGGAGATTATAGGTATGGTCTCCTCAAAAGAGGAATACAAGGCCTGCCCAGAAGATATGCACCAATTGCTTTTCATTCCTGCGAGGTACAGGGCCTCGCACTAGATGATGTGTAAGGTAGTGTTCAGGGTTTCGGAAATAATTAGGGTTAAGGGATTAGGGATGAGAGTTTAGTTTATATAGGGTTTAGGGTTTTGGGGGTTTAGCAGCTGATGAAGCCTGTCCAAAACTCAGGATTGCCATATCGATGTGTAGCACCTGCCCTGCACCTGCACAGACATGTCGAGGAATAAACATGGTCTTTGGGTGAATCACATCCCACAGAGTGACAAGACTGTTTAGATGTTTGGTGGTGTCGCTTCACTGATTGAGACATGCCGCCACCGTTTCCTTTCAAGTTGCTGCCGCTGCTAGGTTTCTGAGTAGTACCCTTTTGCCCTTTTTATTTCGGGGTCTCCTTATTAAAACCGAATACTAGGAAAAAGGGTACCCTTATTTTTCAGAGGTCCCTCAGGAACCTAGGCTGATTCCGACGCAAAACACCAAATTCGGAGACTTCCAGAGCTTCCAGGTCATGGTCTGCAGCTGATGTGGTAGCTACCCAATGGCCCCAAAGTAGTTCCTTTTGGGGATTACCTTATAGAATTCTAAATATGAACCCCAAAATGGAACTACTTTGGGGCCTATGGGTACCAATACTACTTATTCTTTAGGATTCCTCCATGGAAGTGTCCCTAAGGGTCCGTGTAGCCAAACCGTACATACTTCGGCCTCAAAGCACCTTTTTTAGGGACTAGTTTAAATAAGGTATGGTGCATCCTATCCTAATTCTTCGGGCTCCAGATTGTGGCGTCTAGGTAACAACCCCAAAGCTGCCAGACTCAGCTCCAGGGTGGACATCGAATCTTCAACCACCCCAATTGTTCGGTTTAGGGTTTAGGCTTTAAGGTTTCGGGTTTAGGATGGTGTACAGCCTTGAGGTTTTCGGGCTTAGGGTGTTGACTCACCTACCCTCTATGAAGGACCCGATTGTGGACCATATGTAGCAGCGGTAGCTGCGGGGACCTGGTAGGGTTTCGCATGGCTTCTTTCTCCGTGAATCTGCGTGATGCCATGGTATTCTCATTGAGGTGCAGCCGGCGATCCGAGGAACGAGGATATAGGCTGATAATAGGCTGTCAAGGAAGCAAGGTACTCCAAGAGGAAGTAAGTGACTTCGAGCATATCCCTATACTAGTTTCCTAACCCCAAACCAAACCCCTCTACTCTCAAGTATCAGTCGCACCTTAAACCCGCACCGTACTTTTATATTGTTTGGAACTGTTCCTTCAAAGGAACCATTCTGGAATAAAGAAACGTGTTTGCTTCTCCCTGGTTACTTCAAAGCCCAGTAAACCCAAGTCAATTAACTACAGGATTGCTTCTCGGATTCCCTGTCAGCGGAAGCATGACAGGGGCTCGGGCCCCTTGTAAAGCATGGCTCATTTTGGTTAATACAGCGGGGCGGAATAATCACGAACGGTGTACCCGTATGGTGGTCGGATGTGTATGTGTACATTCTGTGAAACTAGATATACCTCCCAACCCCTCCAAGGATCCTGAGTGGTTACAAGCAGGGTTACAACTCCGTGAGATAGCCGTTGTAGTATCTTGTTACGCGACGAGTTGCAGTACCCAAACAGGCTGACAACGAACCCTTCGCCCTAGACGGTACCCTCCCTGACCGTAAGTGAGGCCTGTGTAAAAAGAACCGAGTACAAAATCAACCAGCAACGAAGAGTTAGGGGTTTAGGCTGAGAGTCAAACCATTGGTGCCCGGATCAACAAGGTAAGTCAAGACTTGGTTCTAGGGTTTAGGGTTTAGGGGTTTTGAGTTTAGGGGTTTAGGGGTTTAGGGGTTAGGGGTTAGAGGTTTAGGGTTTAGGGGTTTAGGGTTTTAGGGAAACTCAGGGCGAAGTTTGGCTGGAGGCAGTAGGGCGCAGAAGTAACCATGTGTCAGGGACTGAGGGTTTGAGGTTGAAGCCCCAAAGAACCTGCTTTGTAAGGACTCATTAAACCCTAAACCCTAAACCTATAAGGAGCTCATTTTAAGGAACCCGAAACAGGCAGGTTTCTGAGGGGTCCAGGGAGAGTTTGAGGTTTGGGGTTCAGGGCTCACGCTTTGGAAGAACCCTCGGGCGGGTTTGAAAGATATGTAGAGCGGCCGTGAGCCCTAGATCCTTAATGTAGGGGCCTTAATAATTAGAATAGGGTGTTGGGGTATCTTGTACTATAAATGTAGTAAACCCCTATAAGACAGTATAGGTAATTATTCAGGCCCTATAGTACATGTTCCCCTCAGGGTCCATGTGCCCAAACAGTACGTAGTATGGCCTTAAAGCACTCCTATCGAGGTACTTTGGGGCCAAAGTATGTACTATTTAGGCACATGGACCCTTATACCCTAAACCTTTCTTTAGAACCCTTATAGTTACCCTTAAAGGAATCCTTAAAGGATTCCTATTTGGGCACATGGACCCTGAGGGTTCGCACCAGGACAGACCCTGATCGAGAAGGGCGATGGCTGCGTCGCCTCCCTCAGTGTTTCGGGGTCCTATGACAGTGGCAAATTCCCTCCCCGAAGGTTCAATTCCTTCCCGGAAGGGTCCATGTATCTTTAAAACATTGGCTCCAACATAACTAACAAGGGAGTGCCGTAAGGCCAAAGTATGTATAATATGAGTACATAACCCTCATGGAGAGTGGCATATATCAAGGAACAGAACGTTGCACATGATAGCGTAGGCACGAGGGGTGAATTTCATAGAATCCCCAAGCAATCCAAGTAATTGTGTTTTTGCCCGAGTGGAATCGGGAGCCCTCCATGAGGGTCCTGAAAGACGGGATGTTTGCGACCTGGTGCGCGCATGCAAGTACGTGTCGGGATTTTGGAGCTAGCCTGCGGACGAGACGGGATGTTTCTGCATGCTCAGCTGCAACCCGAGCCCATTTTTGTTCTCAAAGGCCCGGTAGTAGTAGCAAATAGACCGCAGAGACCACACAGGCAATGGCTGTAAATCCGATGCCGGAGGCAGAAGAAGGCCAGCTGCTACCCAGTCCGATTTATGTGTTGTTTAGCTCTCCCAGCTTGTAGTAGGGAACCCAAATTGCTATTTTGTGAGGATACCCCATTGCCGCATACTAGACCCTAAGCTGCCCTAAACCCGAGGTTTAGGGTTAAAAGCCCGTCTTGACCATAGGGAGGAAAGGTAAAGGAGGAGTGAAGCAGATACTGCGGTTTTTGAGTGGGCTTCGGAGTACCATACTTTAATACTTTTTTTCTTAAAGGAACCCTGATGAAATAACAGTTTATACTTTTTTCTCCCTGGTTACTTCAAAGCCCAGTTGAGTAAAGCCCGACAAGAAGCCCTCAGTCGATGGGTTGAGGGCTTCATCTTCCTTTCCGGGAGTTCTGGCTGCGAACCCCTGAACCCGAAAAGAACACATCGAACCTAAACCCTAAACCCTAAACCCCTGAACCCTAAACCCTAAACCCTACCGCGAAGCCTAAAGTAGGGAGAAGTAAGGTTGTGGTCGGAAGTCGGCTCCAGCGACTTCTTGCAGTTCGATTTCGGAGGGAGTGCCTACGAGTCTGAGCTTAAGAGGAACCAGGCCATGAACCGAGTTTTAGGGCTTTGGGTTTACCTTAAACTGCCAAAACCTACTTTTTTGTTTCTTATTATAAACCCTAATATGGAATTTATAGGGACCCTACAAAAAAGTAGGTTTTGGTGGGTTAAGGTAGGGTTTAGGACTTTGAGTTTAGGGTTTAGGGCTTTGGGTAAAGATTCGGGGGTTTGGGGGTTGGGGCTTGGGATTTGCTTTTGCTTCTCCCGAGGCTCGGCTGCAGGGTCCCGGTCTAGCGCCATAAGCCCTAAACCCTAAACTTAGCCCTTACCCTAAGGGTCCAAGTACCTAATAATCATATACTCTGTTTAATATTGAGCTACTTAACTACTATCCTAAACCCAAGAACCTAATCATTGGGTCCTTTGGACCCTTAGGGTTATAAACCCTGAACTAGGCCCTAAACCCTTCCCGTGGTTTAGCCGCGTTTTTGCGAAGCGCCAGGCGAGGGCGAAGAACTTGTCCGCCATCAAATGCATGGTTAGGACGCTTACGCCACTGGGAGGTCCCACAGAGGACTCACCGGGCTTGAGGGTAATGTGGATGGAGCATGACTTCAAGTTTTTTGGAGGCTCCCTTGGCTGTGCTGAGGGCGAGAAGCTCACACGAGGTTTCGAGTATGCGAAGCAGCATGGATTGCCGGTTGTGGTGAAATGCGCAAGTGGTGGGGCTAGGATGCATGAAGGGACCTTGTCCTTGATGCAGATGGCCAAGATTTCTTGTGCTGTCTCTGCGTTGGGATCGGCTGGTCTTCCTTTTATCACCTTGCTGGTGGATCCATGCTATGGTGGCGTCAGTGCCTCATATGCGATGCAGGCCGACGTTCGCATCGGCGCGGAGAAGGGGCGCTTAGGCTTTTCGGGCCCGCAGGTAATCCTCAACACGCAGTTTGGCATGCATCAGGCGGGTGGTTGTAAAAATTATTGTCCCGTTTTGGGTTCTTTATAATACGGCACCTAATTAATATTTAGGGTACCCACAAAGGGGCCATAATTTTGACAACTACGCAGGCGACTTACGATCGTGAATGTCCAGACGACTTCCAGAGCAACGAGTTCGGCCTGCATCATGGTTTGGCCGCCAGGTAGGCCTTTGGGATATGTTACATTTTCCCTTTTTGGGCTCTAGTAGGATCTTATTTGCAGAGACTTTAAAGCTTTAAAGTTCCCTTGTTTTGGGCTTTAGGAGATCTTATTTGCAGAGACTTTAAAGCTTTAAAGTTCCCTTGTTTTGGGCTTTAGGGGATCTTATTTGCAGAGACTTTAAAGGGCCAACCTAGGTTGACGTGGTGGTTCCCCCGGATGAGATGGAGTCCATCGCCTGGCAGGCCGGGGAGTAATTCGTAATTGGAGCTTCCGCCTTTCACTGTCTGGTTCTTAGTAGGGATTGGGGGAAAGGATCATGGAGACTATTATTGCTGATTGTATAGGGACTACTATAGGGATCCCTTCCCCCAATTCCTTACTAAGCACCAGACAGTTCATGCATCCTGCTGTCGACCCGAGGCTTCGTACAGCAATAGCTTTCTTTAACACCGTCGCCTAAATTTGATGCAGGGGTTTGAAGAGCATTTAGGTATTTTTCCGCAGGGCTGATTGATTTAGTTTTGACTACCCCTGCATTTGGTATGGAAGGGGCCCGAACTCAGAATGACCTGCAGGTGCTGTCCGTGTTAGTCGGCAAGCCGCAGCCTGCCCTGGCAACACCTTCGGCGATTACGCAGTTCGAGGGTGGCAAGCCCGTCTACGTGAACTCACGTCTCCTAAGCCGATACGACTCCTCGGACATTTTGAAGGAGCTGGCCGTTCGATTTATCGACCTTGGCGGTGATGGCAAAGGCCCCAATGGTCTTGACAGGTGCTTGCGCTGTGGCCTTGCGACCCTCCAGAGTGGCCGCAGCGTCGTGGTCATGCGATGTTGCACCTCGGTGAAGAGTTTGGCAGCCTTGAACTGTTTTGGGATGTGGATGACAGTTTTTTCGAACTAATGTGTGTATATATATATGTGTGTGTGTGTGTTTGCGTGTGTGTATCTGTAATCACTGATTAAAATATATACACGAAGGAGGAAGCTCCGAAACCCTTAGCTGCTTGGGCCGGACTTTAATACACAAGTAAGGCAAGGGCCATACTCCACAATGAAACCCTTTGCACATATCTCGTACCCCAAACCCTTAACCGTCAACCCTAATCCCTTACCCAGACGGTCCATATATACTGCCATGTTCCAAAAGACCATCCGTCTTATGGAACAGTATTATAGATGAACCCTCTTGGTCAATACCCCTAAACCCTAAACCCTCAGGCTCAAAAAAAAACCCTCAGGCAAGGGCCACACTCCGACCGACCGAGAGCACCACAACCATGCAATGCCCGCTCCTGCGGGTTACAGGACGGCCTTTCTAGGTTCTTTGGACCCTAACACTAGACCTAGTACCCTAAAACGCGAATGCCTAAACCTTACAGCCTACACCATATGCCCGAATACCCTAATACCCTCAACTGCCCTCAACCCTAAACCCAGCCTATTACCATTAATATTTCAGCGCCCTAAAACCCGAAGCAATAAGCCCGAATACCCTAGTACCCCGTAAACCCTAAACCCTCTTCCCTAAATAAAGCCTAAAGCCTACAGTCCCTAATACAGGGGCCGAAATAATTACCTATACTATTTTTGGGGATTGTAAGTATAGTATAACGCACCCCAAAACCCTAGTCTAATTATTCTAAGGCCCCTTTGTTAAGCCCTAGTCCCTACCCGAATATCCCACAGAGGACGGCCTTGAGGTTCTTCGACCTGGCCGAGCGATTTAACCTGCCAGTGGTCACTAGATCCTGATTCAGGGTTTAGTGCTTAGGGTTTGGGTTTAGGGTTAGGGTTTAGGGGTTTAGGGTTTAGGGTGTAGAATTTAGTTTAGGGTTCGGGTTTAGGGTTGAGGTTTAGTGTTGCGGGTTTCGGGTTTAGTATTTACGGTTGAGGCGTCAGGTGTTTTGGGGTTTGGGGCTCCGTGAAGCACCCAGAGGTCACACTTGTGGACACGGTCGGGGCTTGGCCATCCTTTGCCGCCGAGACAGCAGGACAGAGCGAGGCGATTGCAACGAATCTAACCAAGACGCAGGGCTGCAATTTGGGTTCGGCCGATCGTCCGTGTTGGAACAGAGCATTGCCGGTGTGCGCGGTAGCATGACTGTCGCCCTCAGCTTCTCTAACCTCATCTCACCGCTGGCTTGGCGCTGAGCACTATTGCCAGAGTTTAAAAGTTGAGCATAGAGGTAACCATCGTCCCTTGGACTCTTCTGAGATTATGAACAACATTGGCTTGCCTCGGTTTGTCGTCTCGAACGATGCTTGCTAGTTCTGCAAACCGGGAATGATATCACGGTGCTGTCAATTCCGATATCATTACTTGCAGGAATTCATAATGTCATCTTGAGCTTGTCGCTGTCCGTGTATTCACTCATAACCTTGCTACCAATACTACCATGCACCCTGTCGCTGCCGTAGCCAGGACTGTCATGATGCGCAGTATGCTGATTATGATAATTGCTGCACCGTTGAGCATCATGGCATCCGTGTTACTGTCATGTCGCAGTGGTCGTCTCAAGAAAAGTTGGTCGTGGTGGTAGTTGTCAGGGTTGCAATCGCAGTAGCAGCATTTTGCCTTTTTTTGCAGTAGGAGGAGGAGAAGTAGTCGTAGTGTCGTGGTAGCCGTAGGACAGTGATGCTGATACTACAGACCGGTTGTTTGACTCAGAACGTGGTGCTTCTACTGCTTTTGGTGGTGTTGCGGCTTCTTGAAATTTTTGTTTGAGGAAGCTGTGACGATAATTTCATCTTTCCTGCTTTTCTTTTTATTAAGCAACATCTTTGTTTTTTCACATCTATGAATGAATGTAAGAATTTTGGAGCCCCCGAGCTGCAGCATAGGATGGGTGGGCTCAAAGTGCCCATCGTGACCATTATTGTCGGTGAGGGTGGCTCTGGGGGCGCATTGGCCATTGCCATGGGCAACAAGATCGGAATGCTTTCCCAGGCATATTACTCCACCATCACGCCGGAAGGTGCGGCTTCCATCTTAGGTCGGTACAAAGATGATGATCACAAGAAGGTGCCTTGGTTTGGGGGTATTTAGGCTTTAGGGTTTTCAGTTTCGCTCATGCACTGAAGTGTTGCGTGTTGGCTGCTGGATCGCAGAGATGCTTCATGACATAACCTTGTTCACGTTGGTGCATGGCTGTGGACAGATCAACATAGCAAAAAACGAAAACAAAACGTTAGCAGTCTTGCAAGACTAGTTTCTTCGTCCCACAAATCATGCGGTTCGACAGCAAGGTGCAGTTTCCGGAGGATTGTCTCGCCCTTGCGTCCAAGCAGAACATCTATGCACCACAGTTGAAGGAGCTGGGTGTCATCGATGAGGTGATTTGGGAGAAAGAGGGAGAGGACTGCAAGTGGGCAGGTTGCAGTCTGCTGTCGCAATTCTTCTTCCAATAGTTCAGCGAATCGATACTCAAGCGCAGCAGTCGTAGCAGTAGTAGTAGTAGTAGTAGTAGTCGTCGTCGTAGCAGTAAGAGTAGGAGTAGTAGCCGTAATCGGAGCCGTAATCGGAGTGGTAGGAGTAAGAGCAGTAGTAGGAGTAGAACAAATCGGGAGTAGTAGTAGCAGCAGTAGCAGTAGGAGTAGTAATAGGAGAAGTAGAAGTAGTAGCAGGAGTAGTAGGAGTAGTAGGAGTAGCAAGAGCAGTACGAGTAGTAGGATTCGTAGCACTAGAAGGAGCACGCAGCAGCAGCAGCAGCAGTAGGTGGAGTCGCAGCAGTTCATCCCGGTCCCCGGAATTGAATTCCCAAGCCCTCAATGCTAGACCCCGAATAGGGTTTGGGGGTATACTATACTATAATTATAATAAGGAGCCCTTTAAAACCCTATTAAGGTTATTGAGGCCCCTATATCACCTGTAGTCTCCATTGTAGTCCCTTCTTTTGGACCAGATTCATATTTAGGATCTTACAAGGCAACCCCCAAAAGGAACTACAATTAACTGCAATGGAGACAACGGGTAAACTGTAAGTTCTCGAGACAAACCCTAAACTAGGTCCATGAAACTGGCCCTGATTCCTAATCCGTTTCTCAGGAGCTTCCTTAGACGCCTGGTGCACCAAAAAAATACCAAAACCTCGAAAATTTAGGTTTAGGGGTTAGGGATTTAGGTATTTAGGGGTTTAGGGTTTAGGGGTTTAGAATGTGTAGGGTTTAGGGTTCCTCAGGACTGCAAGTCCTTCCCTGGGACAATGGGCAACATTAGCGCCTTCGTGGAATCGAGTCTTCAGGAACCTCGGCTTGTGAGTACCATATGGTTTAGGGTTTGAGGTTCCTTTAAAGGGATCTATACGGGGCTTAAGGGGCTTCAGGAACCATTATGAAATAAAAGTCTATACTTTTTTCTCTCTGGTTATTTCAAAGCCCAGGAACTCGCGCAGATGGATTCTGCGAAGCTCGTGGATCAGCGGTACCAGAAATTCCGGAGCATCTAGAGGGCCGTATTGAACATTTTTTTTGCCAACCTTACTCACTTTGGGCTTAGCAGGGACTCCTAATTATTTGAGAGCCAGAGAATAACACACATCCGCGTAGAAACTGTATACATACTTAAACAAAGCCCTAATTCGGCAGCGTAAGTTTGCCAGAAACTTATTTTGTTACATGTTCTCCACCCTATAAGCCCCAAACCTAAGCCCTAAACTCAAAACCCGCATAAATCGTGCTTGGCTGTTGGGTTGAAGGCATGGGGAAGTTCAAAGAGTACACTCCGGAGGAAAGGGAGGCGCTCACATCCGCTCCGGCAGAGGAGACGTTTCTTCTAAGGTTTAGGGTTTAGGGTTAAGTGCCGAGGGCTAAAGATTTGTTGAGTCTAAGTTTAGGAGTTATGGGTAATAGGCCTGTGGGGCTTCGGGTTTGAGGTTTAGGGGTTAGGGCATGTGGGAGTTTCCGAAAATAGGGGGCCCTAATATAGTACCCTAAAGAGTAGGATCCCCATTATAAGGACCCCGAAATAAGCGGAAAGTCCCATGGTAGGGTCGAGGGTTCCCCCTTGAAACACCTGTCCTCTCAACCCCCGAACTCGGAATCTGACTGAGGGGTTGCAGCTTCAGTGTTTGGGTGGGTCTTGCTTATGTAGCCCTGTCCCTAAGGGTCCAAAGGACCCAATAATTAGGTACTTGGGTTTAGGATAGTAGTTAAGTAGCTCAATATTTAAGAGAGTATATGATTATTAGGTACTTGGACCCTTAGGGTGTTATAAATGCCCAGCCTGAGTTCATCGGGTTTGGTGTACGTAGGACTTTAAGCTTTCAGGGGTTAGGGCTTTAGGCCCAGATCTTCCAACATCTCTTACAAACGGATCCCCAGTACGATTCAGGGTCTATTCCTTACTAAACCCTAAAGCCCTTAAGCCCTAAACCCCTAAACCCTAAACCCTGAACTTAAGGGATATTGGAAGATCTGGGTTCATGGTTTCAGGGATTTGGGTCTAGGCAGGGTTCATCCACTCCAGCTCAGGAGAAGCCCAAGAAGCAGCGCGTTGTGCCGCCACCACCGAAGATCTTGAACTTCCTGACAGAGAGAACCATCAAGGGGGCCCATTCCTTCTTGAAGGGTGCCTGCGATTGGTTTAACAGAGTAGTAGATTAGGCCTCCTACATCCTTGAACCTTTTTGGGGTGTTATAACCCAAATACAATCCCAATATACTCCCAAAGGTTAGCCTTTAGTTTTGCCGGATACTGGACAAGAGAGTCTAAGTAAGGCTTAGTAGGGATCTAGTGGTTTGAGAAAATTTTACTTAGGCCATGGTACGGCAGTGAAATTGGACCTCAACGAAGACCTGCATCATTGACACTGTAATCAGTGGGCCGGCATAACTAGGAAGGCTTTACCTTGAATATGGGGGCCTAAATAATTACCAAAACTGTTTTGGGGGTTCCTCATTATACTTATAGTATAATGGGCCCCCCAAAACCCTATTCGAATTATCAAGGCCCCTATATTGATTCCTTTGGGTTGCCTTGCGACACTTTCAGTCTAAAGCTCTCGCAAACCAAGCACAAACATTCAGGCGTCTATAGGTTGGGTGTTTTTGTCGGTGTTGGTTTTGATTGCTGTCCTGTTGCAGACTAACCTTCACCCCAAAAAGCCCTAACCCCAACCCCATACTCTAAACCCAAGCCTAAACCCTAAACCCTAAACCGAAGCCTAAGTGCTACGCCCGGTGCCTTTCCGAAACTCATGGGAGAAGACTCTGGCTGCTGACTTCGTTGGCCCTTACCCGGACCCCAAAAGTATGTAGAATAATAGCCTTGTATAGGTTTTGGGCCATTATTTTACCTACTTTGCGGGGTCTAGGTAACCTGAAATCCTGCGAAGCCCTTCCCGAGCCCTTGCATGAAGGTGCCGTTCAAGAGCCCGAAACCCTAAAGCTCTAAACTGTAAAACCTGAACCCCGAAATCCCTACACCTGCTCCCCAAAGCCAAAAACACCACACCCTCAAACCCAAAAACCCTAAACCCCAACACCCTAAACACCAAACACGCGAGCCCTAAAGCCCTAAACCCTAAAATCCTAAACACCTCCAGAGTTTGTTTTTCGTGGTTCGCTTTGTCGTAGTTGTCGTAGTTGAGTAACATTTTAAGCCACAGCCACCGAAAACCCCAAAACCCTGAACACCTCAAGAGCTTGTTTTCGTAGTTCCGAAGTCTTCAAATTCGAGGAAAAGGACCCTCCGGATGCCCTGACCACTGCTATCTCAAGGCTGTGGTTCGTTGGCCTTCAGGAGAATAGGTTGTCATGAAGGGCTCCAGTAAAGGATCTATAAGTTATTAGGAAGGGTCTGACAGGGTTCTACATTCATGGTTTAGTACATGGAGCATGCTATGCCCAAGGCCCCTTGGTTTCAGGGTTTGCGCGCTTGGGGTTCAGGGCTTAGGGTCGAGCCCTTGCATCCTTAGCCCTGAGCCCCAAGCCCTGAACCGTAAGTCCCAAGCTCTAAACTCCGTATAATCTACACCCGACCTTAACCCCCGAACAGCCTACCTTTCTTTAAGGGTCAATGTACCCAAATAGTATATACTTTGGCCTTAAAGTAGTCCCTATCTAGGTACTTTGGGGCCAAAGCATACACTTTTTGGGGGCCTCCAGCGAGCAGAAATCAAGGACCTAGGGGCCTCCAGGCCTGTTCTAGGGGGGACCTGGACAAAACAGTAGTTTTGGGTCTGGCTAATCGTCATATGACGACGCACTCGAAATTAAAATGTCGCAAGATTTCAGCTTATGCGCCACTCTACGGCAAACCCTAATCCCTAAACCCTAAACCCCTCAACCCCTAAACCCTAGTCTCTTAGGATTCAGGTAATCTCTACGCCCTGGCCAGGTCGAGCCTGTCCCTGCGGCGAAGCCCGAGCGAAACTGGGTTCTGGTTTAAACCCTAAAACCCTAAAACCCTAAACCCCTAAATCCCTTAAACCCTAAACCCTTAAGTTAGCATAAGAGAGATCTTTTAAGGATCTATATGTTTATGGTCCCTTTTTGGGGTACCCTAAATAATAGCTGCCGTATTATATTAGGGACCCCAAAAGGGACCGTAATTTTGACAACCACCCATATAAGGGTTTTAGTTTTAAGTTACCATAAAAGAGAGCCCTGAAGGATCTTTCAGGATTTCGGGTTGGTAATACGGCTGATGGACAAAATCCTAGGGTTCCTTTAAAGGAACCTATAAGGGTAGCTTTAAGGGGTTTCTTTAAGGGCTCTATAGGGTTTTAGGGTTTAGGGATATAAATCCTGCATTACCCATTATAAGGTATATGCCATAATTCCCATAGTTTAGAGTCCTCAGGGTCATGCAGGATTTTGTCCATCAACAGTAGGAACTTAGTTTGAAGTTACCATAAAATGGGATCGTCTAAGGATCCCGTAAGGGTTCTTGAAGGGTTTAGGGTTTAGGACTTAGTGTTTACAAGGTTCAGGATCTACCTTCACCGACCAAAATCTCTTTTGCTATGTTTTTTTTTATTGTAAACCCTCATATATAGAATTTATAGGGACCCTACAACAAAGTAGGTTCTTGTTCAGGAACTGAAATTTCAGTTGCCATAACCACGAATCCGCGTTGTTTACCATACATCCCTAGTATGGTGACTGAAATCCCTGAACCCAAAACTGCTAAAGAAACCTTATAGAATCGTCAAATGACCCTTGTTATGATAACTTGAGGTATCCAATTTAGCTCCTTAACAAGAACCTAGGAAATGCCAAGCAGATCCTCGATGAGGAAGGGCCCGAAGCCATGGCGAGGCACTAGGGGGGGGGGGGCCTCCAAAAACAGGTTTAGGGTGTAGGGTCCTTGAGCTCCTTTTGGGGTTTAAGTTTAGGTTTCCAGGCTCCTTTTCAGGGTTTCGGGCTCATAAATTGGGGTTTAGGGTTTAGGATCTAAGGCCTTGGGTTTGGGCATCAGGGTGTCAAGTCTAAGTTTTTGGTTTATCTTGGGTTTAGCGCTTTGGTTTAGGTGCCTGTTCATGTTCATGGGGGTTTTGATTTTTCGGGCATAAATAAGCATTTACAGGCTTCTACCTCCCCATCGTGTACATAGGTGCGGATGCCTTAACGTATGACTTTAGACTTGCTTTATCGGCCCTTTTGGGTTGTCCTTTTGGGTTGTGTAGGATTTCAGAGTTCTATTAAAACACCCTTGCCTTAGGTCTGAGTGGGTTTAGGCTTTAGAGTCGCTAGACTATGAAGATCCGAGTACCTTTAAAGTACGGTTTTGGCGTGCATGTTCGCATTACTAATTTACTCTTGAACTGGCAGCCCCTTCAAGTTCATTTTGGGTAGGTTGGATGCTGGCATGAGACGGAGGTTGATATGTGGGTCTGAAGGCTTAGTCATAACATTCCCTCATAGTCCCTTTGTATGCCCAACGATGACGATACTGAACCCTACAAACTTCCCAACACCCCAGAAACGGACCGACTAGAGCCCGTGTAAGTAGAGCCATTGAAAGAAATCGTTGAAGCAAACCTCAAAACACTTACCTTTGGTTAGTAGGGAATGGAGGAATGGGGTACAATTATAGCTACTACTACTACCATCCTTCCATTCCCTACTAACCAAAGGTAGGAACAGGAACATTGACAACTAATGCTTCAAGGAACCTCCAAAGGAAAACACCGCGCATGGCCCCTTGGAACAATCACCTCCCAGGTGGGTTCGAGCCACTTCCAAGGAGCGTGTCTTGCTCCCAGGTCAGAATTTAGAAAGAGTTTTTTGCTTGAGGGTTTGGGCGGATGCAGAGGGGGATTTTATAGGGATTTTGGAGGGGTTTATAAGGGCTTAATACAGATTTTTAATGGGTTTGCGAAAGGTTGGTTAAACGAGGAATATAGAAGAGCGTCCATACACCAACACTTTGTTGCATTTGACCAAAAAAGGGGTGCTGATAATCTATAGTAATGCTGGGCAACATGTAACCCTAACCCGAGGCCCTAAACCCATACCCTAAGGGTCCATGTATCCATATGAGTATAATTTGACCCTACAGTCCCTTTTTGGGGGATTACTGTATATATATATATATACATACATACACACACTATCCAAGTACATACGCCCTAAACCATAGACCCTCAAGGATCGTGTGTTCGTTGTAGTCGCCTCTTAAGGTTTAGATTTTAGGGTTTTCGGGGGTTTAGAGTATAGTGGTTTAGGGGTTCGGGATGGTTAGGGTTTAGCTAGGGTTTAGGGTTGAGCGGTTTAGGGGTTATAGGGTTTATTGGTTTATTGCGCATGCTATTTTGGGGTTCCTTATGACAGTTCTAACATAATCTACGCTACAGCCCTATTCTAGCCATTCAGCCCCTACCCATAGGCCCCAAAGTAGTTCCTTTTTGGGGGTTCATATTTAGAATGAATCTCAAATAGGAACTACTTTGGGGCCTTTGGGTATAATGTAGGAACCTGATTAAGAAACCCTGGCCCTATAACCCCAAAATAGTAGGATTCATATAAGGAACCCTATAGTAAAGGCCCAAGGTTTCTTAATCAGGTTCCTACATTATTCGTTCCGCTAAGGCTCACGGACACCACGCTACGTGACGCGCACCAGTCCCTGGTCGCCACGCGCATGAGGACTCTAATGTAGGGACCTTTACTAATTTTAATCCCCTAAGGGTCCAAAGGACCCAATAATTAGGTAATTACTCGGTTTTTGGATAGTAGTTATGTAGAATACTATTTTGGGGGGTATATGATAATTAGGTACTTGGACCCTTAGGGATCGGGTTTTGGTGTATATTATACTTATAACTACAATACGGAACCCTAAGGAGCAATCTTGGTAATTATTTAGGCTTCTATATTGCTCAGAAATGTAGGGTTTTGGGCTCTCGGAGACCCCTTTGTTTTGCCCGTTCTGTTCTCAGTGCTACTGTGCCTTCGACTGCTGCTACAGTTCTTCACCTCGACTGTCAACATAAGTTTCATACCTTTCGACAACAAGCTTGGGGGATTGTTCTTGTTGCTGTTGGGGTCCCAACGTTCCAGTATCTCAAGCCTTTCCAGTTGTCCCTGGTTTTGGACCTAAGTCATTTGTCAAGGTGTGCGCATGATGCTAGCATGTCTGCCTGCACACCCCGTGTGAATAAGACTTTGGTATTGCTAGTGCTGTTGCGTGTGCAGTAGTAGGAAAGTTGCAGCCGTAGCTGAAGTGCAAAGGCTCCAACAACTACAACGCCTGCTGGTAGCTGGTAGCCGTGCTATTCCTAGGTTATTCTGAAGTGCGAGCAAACTGATAGTTTACCACGGCTGGCTAACCTACTGCTCTTACTATCGCATCACTATGCCTGTCCTGTTCACGTTGCCCGGTTGCAGCATGCAATGCTGATGAAACATCTACCCTCCTACTGGAACTTTTGCCAAACACGTGGGTAGGAAAAGCGAAGAACCTGCCGACGTTTGGTTCACAAATTCCGAAATCCAAAGCCCTAACCTCTGAACCCCTCGACCGATATTCCGAGAGACTGAATCCCCAAATCCGTAAGCACTGGAACCCCACTGACCCAAGCAAATCTGAACCCCAAAGCCCTTATAAAATCATGACAGTGAGATTCCAAACCCTACTTGGAGGGTCGCGGGACTTAGTAAGTAGTTATTTTATAGGCTTAGGGCCCCTTTTTGGGCACTTATAAGTCTACTTATGACCTACTTACTAAGTCCCCCGACAGTCCGACAGTGGCCTCCCCAAGCCCGGACCCAGGAGGCCCGGCCCCTCTTAGGAGCCTTAGGGTAAAGTCTGAACCCCCCAAGCCTACTTGGAGGTTCATGGGTTACAAGTGGAGTTATAAGTAGAAGAACTATACCTATAGCCCATATTAAATTAGGGGACTTATAACTCCACTTATAACGACCCATGAACCTCCAAGTGCGCCCCTGAAACCTCAGCCCCGAAAAGCTTGGCTCAGGCTAAACCCTAAACCCTAAACCCTCAACCCTAAACCCCTAAACCCCTAAACCGCTCAAACCGAAACCCAGAGTTCCTAAAACTTTTCACCGCCGAAACCTCAAGTCCTTACCAGGACCCCCCAATGGCCCTTTAATGGAGCCCTCATGGTCCTTAACAGTGGGTATTTGGGGTATAATAGAGGGTAGTTGGGGGGTCTAGGTAAATCCCTGGACCCCAAAAGTATGTAGAACAATGGCCTTTTATAGGATTTGGGCCATTATTTTACCTACTTTTGGGGGTCTAGGTAAATCCCTGAGTCGTAAAAACACCCCGAAAAGGTTTTTGGGTGTAAGGTTTTGGGGTGGCTAAGGCTTTAGGGTTTCGCGTGCTCCTCCCTAAACTCCCTAAACCCTAACCCCCTTCACAAACAAAGCAAAACACAAAAATGCTATTCCGGAGAAGGACAGCCGACATGCTCAAAGCTGCTCCCGAGATGAGCAAACACTTGCACCAATACTTCTCCCTGGAGTCTTTGCCGCAGTGTAATGGGGTCTAGGTCTTTGTGTTGTGGTTATAGGGTTTAGATAGGATTCGGGATGCTGTCCAATGGTGTTCCTTAGGGTTTCTCCATTGAGTTATAGTATAGTATACCCCAGTAAGGTTCATAGTTCTAGGTCGATTTTACAAGGACCTTCATAGGCTACATCTGGATGTTGCAAGGGTTTCCTCAAGTCTTTGTATGAGAGAAAGGTCCTTTGGAGGGCACTGCGTCTTTAGTCGGGCTTTGTCAAAAAGTTTGGCCCGAAGCCCTGAATCCTATACCGTAAACTATTCTGTAAACTCGCAACCAGTTACTACTTATCACGAAGCGGGAACCTTCCCTAAACCCTAAACCCAAACATAATCTTCAATCCTTTGGGACTTGTGTCGCCGTATCTTCGACTTAGGGTTCCGGGGTTAGGGTCTTGCGGCTTAGGGTTTCTGAGTCTTACGGGATGTGCCATCATAACCTGGAGGATTCCTGAAATCGTTTCTTGTTGAGTGCCCCTTAGTAGCATAGTTTCGGGTCCATGGTTGCAGCAGCGTCGCAACTTCAGGGGTTCTACTGTTGATGATACAAATCGTGCATGACTTTGAGTCAGCCCAACGTGTATCATCCAAAGAGTTATATATCCCCGCACCCCTGAATCTCAATGTTGATGTCAGAGGAGAGGTCATGCAGGCTTCACATCATTCGCGCGGTCCTATTAGCGCACGTCCGCCTGCCACAATATCAAAATTCAGGGTGTCTTACAAACTCATACAGGATCTATATCATCCACCGTAGTTTCGATCCTGGGCCCTAAGCCCTAAAACCCGAAAGCCGCAAAGACCTATATAAACCCTAAAACCCTAAATCCTAAATCCCTAAACCATAAGACCCAAACCCTAAGCTTAAATCCTTAGCTAAACCTAAAACCCTAAAGCCCAAAGCCCTAAACCCCTAAAGCCCCTAAACCCCAAGCGCTAAAGCCTCTAAGCCCCGAATCTGAGGAGTGCTGGGGCGGTGCCACCTTCGACGTTGCGTATCGCTTCCTGAATGAGGAGGGCTGGGGGCAAAAAAGGGGGCGTGGAGGTTTTAGGGTCTACCCAAAGGCCCCAAGTAGAATTCTGAATATGAACCCCCAAAAGGAACTACTTTGGGGCCTTTGGGTAGGGGCTTTAGGGTTGAGGATGACTCTGGAAGCCTGAATAAGTACCAGTCCCTAAGGGTCCATGTATCCAAAGAGGATATACTTTGCTCCCAAAGTACTTAAATAGGGAGCACTTTAAGGCTAGAGTATATACTATTTGGGTACACGGCGTACACGGACCTTCGGGATAGAAGCCTGAACAATTACCAACATTATTCCTCGGGGTTCCTTAACTTTGTATACTAATTATCATACACCCCCAAACCCTGTTGCAATTATTGAGGCCCCTACATGTGTTAAAGGTTCTGCAGGGTTTGAGACGGGGTGCAGGGCCCCTGAACCCTACTCCTCCCTACTTCCTCCCTACTTATAGAGGGTCAGGGGACTTAGTACGTAGGTTATAGTTGGGGTTACAAGCCCCCTTAAGTGGGGTTATCCGATTATTATATCCTACTTATAACCTTACTTACCAAGTCCCATGAGCCTTTAAGTATACGCCCTGAACCTAGGCATTGGGGTGTGATTGAAAAGAAGCGTCTAGTTTTCTTGCAGTGTAGGCTGGTCGGAAGCCTTCGTCCAGATATTGGCCCTCAGAAATCCTCTGCACGTGCTGTAACGTTACCTTTAGGGGGTGTAGGGCTGAAGGATTTCGGGACAACCCCTATAAATAAACCTTAAACCCTTGAACCCTAGACCATAAACCTCCGCATAAACCTGATACACCTAAACCCCGAAACCCTAAATCCTAAACCCTGAAACCCTATACTCTAAAACTCCCTGAAGTGGCACCAGGACGCCTTTAGGCGGCTTGAAGAGCTTCGAGCGGCAATCCCGAACATTTGCACACAGATGCTCCTTGGTCTCCAGGGTTTAGGGTTTAGGGGCCTTTATAAGGGTCCATGTACTCATACAGTCTATACATGTGGTGTTCCCTTAAGGATAGCTTTAAGGCTCTACTTGCTGAGCTCATAAGCCCCAAAGCTTTTGGGCCCAAAGACCGTGCTATATGAGGCTTTGGGGTTATGTTGAGCCCTAGTATTTGGCACAACAAACGGACAACCTTTAGATGGGTTTAGGGTTCAGGGTTTAGTTTACATCCGCAAAACCCGAGTTCCGAAAACATATAGCCCGAACACCTTAACTTCTGAAGCCACGAAGCCCGTAGAAGACTTCAGCCTCGGAAGGACGATTAAAACCAGAAAAGATTGAATGCTTCCTTACTCAGCTACTACGCCCTGTAGGCAAGTGGTCAGCCTTGAAGTATGAAACCAGAGCCTGGGTTTATTTAGGTTACCATAATCGAGATCTATGGTAAATAATATGATTTCCTTGTTATGGCATCTTCAATCAAGCCCTTTAACCAGAACCCAGTAGAGCCTTCGGGAAAGAGCCTGGCAAGCAAGGCTGCTGCGTGGCGCCAACGGGGTCGGCTACAAGTCTTATCCCGTGGCTCGGCTGCAGGTTCTCACGCTTTGCTCGAGTCTAGGGGGCTGAGGGCTCAGGGTTTGGGGAGTATTTTCCAAAAGTTTTTTGAATCAGCAGAATTGTGGTAGAAGATACCCCCGAAATCGTATCCTACTCCATAAAGTTTCGGAAATCCAACGGCCCAGGACAATGTGGTCGAAGAGTTTGTGCGGCAGGCTGCCACATCGGGCATGGACGTATTCCGGATTTTCGATTGCTTCAATGACATTGAGCAGATGAAGGTCTCTCGGTAGCCGAATGATCAAATTCACACTTATGGGGATCATATCAACTGAAAATACACTTGTGCTCTAAGGCTCAAAATAGCCCAATGAATAGCCTCACACGTAGTATGGTTTTTGGACCCAAAAGTCTTAACATATGAGTCCTCTGGGCTGTGGGCTTGGGGTTTATGAGCTGAGCAACTCAGGTCTCGATCCAGGCCGTACGTAAGATGAAGAAGGTGGCTGAGATCGCCATGTGCTTCACTGGAGACTTCTTGAGTCCGGATGAAAAGATCTACACCCTCGACTACTACAAGGACTCCCTGGTGCTTAGTAGGGAATGGGGGAATGGATCCCTATAGTGGCCCCTATAGTAGCCTCCATAATCCATTCCCCCATTCCCTGCTAAGAACCAGACAGGGACTATAGATACCCTAAGACCCCTTATCGATAGAACCCTCATAGGACCCTTTAAAGGAACCCTTAAAGGAACCCTATTCCGTACTAAGAACCAGACAGAGGATCTCTGTAAGAAGTGCGTGGATGCTGGAGCGCACATGATTGCCATCAAGGACACTGGGCTTTGGATAAACCCTAAACCCTAAACCTTAAACCCTGAACCCCTAAACCCTAAACCCTAAGCTTCACAAGACCAGGACATGGCCGGATTGCTCAAGCCAGCCCATGCAGCTCCGATGGTTCAGGTCATCCGCTCTGTCTGTGACCTGCCCATCCATTTCCATACGCACCTGGGTGATTTTGATAAGGGGTTTAATTTAAGTTACCACAATAGGGATCTATAGGATCTAGAGTAAATAAGATGGTTTCCTTATTATGGTAGTTGAAATTAAATTATGACAACTTGCATTAAATCCTTTAACAAGAACCCAGGCACAACACCTCCTCTGCACAGCTCGCCACCTTGCACGCCATGGCAGACGCTGGCTGCGACATCGTGGATGGCTGCTTCGCCTTATGAACCTACATANATCCTTTAACAAGAACCCAGGCACAACACCTCCTCTGCACAGCTCGCCACCTTGCACGCCATGGCAGACGCTGGCTGCGACATCGTGGATGGCTGCTTCGCCTTATGAACCTACATAGTAGAAAGTAGGGGCTCGATCTATAGTAGGAACTAATTACTATTATGGGTTTGGGTTTGGGTAAGTATCCCCCATAGACGAGCGCTTAATTTAAAGGCTTGAAGGAGCCCTTAATAGAAGCCTTGCAGTATGCATGTAGATCGCTTGAAGGATCCCCCTCGTAATAGCCTAACTTAAAGCCGAGCGCTAAACCCCTAAAACTAAAACCTAAAACCCTAAACCCTGAACCCGTTAAACCCTAAGCACCTAAACCGCTAAACCCTAAACACCTTAAACCCAAACCCCAAAACCCCTAAACCCCCTAAAGCAAAAGGCTGCTTCGCAGCCTTCGCGGATGGCACCTCCCAGCCATCTCTCAACGCCTTCCTCGCGACCATGCAGGGGCGCCCCCGTGATCCGAAGATTCTCGGACGAGGGGCTCCTTAGGGGAGGAACCTGATTAAGAAACCCTGGGCCTATAACCCCGAAATACTCGGATTGATATAAGGAGCCCTAATCAAGGCCCAAGGTTTCTTAATCAGGTTCCTACATTAGGGGTTTAGGGTTCCTGATAGAGGGTCGTGCAGGGCTCCTTTGGGGGTTAGGGCTCCTTATAAAGGGTCGTTCAGGGTTTAGGGTTCCGTATAAAGGGTCGTTTAGGGCTCCTTGTAAATAAAGGGTCTATAAGGGATCCAACAGAGGAATGGAGTTTAGGGTGTAACGGTGTAGGGGTTAGGGGTTAGGTATGTGGGGTTTAGGGGTTCGGGGTTTAGGGCTTATTTGACTCCTGTAGAAGAAGACCATACATATTCATGGGCAGAATAAGTAATCTTTACGCTCTGGGAGTACCACAATCCCACTACAATCCCGAAGGTTAACCTTTAGTCCAACCCTTAAAGAGCCTCCTGTAAATAAGCCCTACACCTCTGACTCCCTGAACGCTAAACCCTTAATTCCTAAACCCTAAACTGCCCTAAACACCGAAACCTGGAAACCCTAATTCCTAAACCCTTAAATTAAACCCCTAAACCCCTAAACCCAAGACCCTAAACCCTTTCAAGAAAAACCTTCTTTGCTCTAGGATAGACTACCGGCAACTCGAGGGCCTCGACGCCTACTGGGCCTCCGTTCGTGACATGCACTCTGGTGGCTCCAGTGGAGTTCTGGGGGAGTCGAGGGTTCAGTGGTTTAGGGTCTAGGGGTTCAGGGGTTTAGGCAGGGGTTAGGTAGTTGAGGGGTTTGGGGGTTTAGGGGTGTTTAGGGGTTTAGGGTTTAGGGGTTTGGGGTTTGGGGGTTTAGGGGTGTACGGTTTAGGGGTTAAGATTTAGTCCTACATCCGAGAGTTTAGAGGATTATTATGGGTTGCAAAAGTCAGGTTTATGGAGCTTAGGTGTCGGATTCTATGATTTTACTTTTGCTAAATGATGCTAGGGTTTTGTCTGGAGAAGTTATGGCATAAACATCTGGACTTGTTCACTGCCGGGTATTTCAGCACTCTATGGCAAAAGCCCTAAACTCGACCTAAAGCCCCAAGGCCCTAAGCCCTGCTAAAGCCCCCTCTCAACCCGATAACCTGAACCTGAAACCCTAAACCGCCAAGGTACAGTCCGTTCGAGAGTGGCATGAAGGCGATGACAGCGCGGGTCTTCCAACACCAGGCTACATAAAGTGGGGTACTTCAGGGTTTAGGCTTAAGGTGTATGCGACATGAACTGGGATGCGGGTTTCCTTTAAAGGTCCTATAAGTAAGAGCTCTATCAGGGTTCTACAATATGGATTGGGGTTCAACCTGAGATCCCAATACCCCTTAATTCTGGAACATACCTTAACTCATAATATTAAGCCCCCTATAGCTTAAGGCATATTTCTTAATTAAGGGGTATTGGGATCTCTGGGAATATGGATTGGGTTCAGGGCTCAGGTTTAGAGGTTAGTAGCGTCTAGGATTTAGCAGCTGTGGGCGTAGACTCTCAGGAATTGCAGCCTTGGGGCTTTGCGTGAGTGAGTGTGCATGGGGCTGCTGTCGACTATTGGGAGTGTAGAATTTCGAGTGTTAATATGGGGATTGTAGAAATATGATCCCGGCCTGATGTGTCGAAAGCCTTTCGGGCTTAGGTGAAATGTTGAAGGTTTTAGGGTTTGGGGTGTTAGGGCGTTGGGAAGTACGCGTTCGAGCTTCGGAGGGTGGGTGGGATTTTTGCAGCGTTTTTGGGGCCAGTGGTCTTTTGGGCGGGCACTGCTATCCAGGGCCCACATCTTGAAACTCCCAAATTCTAGAATTGCTCTATGGGTCTAGGGTTTAGGGTTCCCGAATTCTATAGATACTCCATGGGTCCGTCGAAGTTGTGGGTTGTTTTGTATTGGAGGTTGCGAGTGTTAGGGTCCATGAGGGGCTTGGCATGTACAGAACAGGACGGATGCCAGTGACGCCAAACTGCTGATTTTGCTGGTTGTGGGATCTTCAGCACATCCCGCGGGTGTCTGGTTGGCTTAGTTTAGTATGTAGTTCTTCAGTGCGGATCTAATCATTATACCCCCTTGGTAGCCCCTGAAATATGCACAGTAACACTTGTACTAGCAGTCATAAGAAGGCTCACAGTGCAATCTGTTCGCTAGCAATCACAACCCCGTGTATCTATATCAAGAGTCATTTGATCCAGTGGTCCCATATCATCACCGAGCTGGGGGAGTTTAGGTCAAGTATACACTTGCAACTCCCGGGGTCCGATCCAATCCTTGCGGTCTAGGGTTTAGAGTTTAGGGTTCAATCCTTGCTTCTAATTTGGGTACTGCACACACTCAGTAACCGTTGAATAATTTTGCTGATGTATATATATGTATATCGCACTGAGTAGTGCCCATATTGCAGACTGTTACTGCCTAACTATAATCCCTTCACCGGAGAGTCCGAAAATACAAACCCCAAAATGAAGACTGTATGAGTGCCTAAATACTTACCAACACTGTGTTGTCGTTCCTCATTATAAGTTTAGCCCAGCCCTGATCTAATCATTAAGGCCCATACATTTAGACAGAACTGGAAGGCCGAAATCCTGAAGCTTCAGCTTGGTTCTGGTGGATTTTCAGGATTCGGCACACGCCATTCCCCATCCACGACAGCAAAAACCAGCTCAACATGACCAGCCTAAGTCAAGATACCGCTGCATCGAAATGCGCCATGCAATAATCTCTGAGTCCAAGACGCGTACCCCATAAAGCCTGAACCGTAGTGTAGCGGCCTGAAGAACTAGCAATTCTCTTCCTCGTGGTTCACTATTCAAACTAATACAAAGCATGCTTCGAAACCTTGTTGCAACTGTTCAGACCCCTACATCAGCCGCCTGGTCAGGTGCCAGGTGGTCAGTACTCGAACATGTATGCGCAGTGCCGCTCTCTTGGTGGTGAGAACTGGGACAAGGTTGGCAGTCTTGGAGCTTACTGTTGATGTCTCTAAGCAACGACACTTTTGGTCCAACTATAGGTACATATGCCCCGTGCAGGTACTCCAAATGTACGCGGAAGTCAACATGTGGTGCGGCGACATTGTAAAGGTCACTCCTTCGTCGAAGGCTGTGGGCGACATTGCGCTCTTCCTGGTGAAGCATGGGATTGAGCCATCCGATCCTTGGAAGTGTTGCGTTGCAGTGTACCTCATTAGTTACTAGTATGGCTAGTAATACGATACTTCTATTAGTATTATCTTTTATTATTACTATTCCCAAAGGCTCCTAGATGGGGTCTATGGGTGGAATTGCTCAGACGGAACCATATATATATAGAAAGATTGGTTCTTAATACTATGATTGGTAACTATATAGATTCATATGGGTATCTCTTACATGGAGCTTGGTCTTAAGAGAGGTCACATCTAGTCAGAAACAACCTTCCGAAATCAAAATCCTTCAAGCCGCAGCCCTAGAAATCAAAGCCCTCGACACCCCAAACCNGGTATCTCTTACATGGAGCTTGGTCTTAAGAGAGGTCACATCTAGTCAGAAACAACCTTCCGAAATCAAAATCCTTCAAGCCGCAGCCCTAGAAATCAAAGCCCTCGACACCCCAAACCCGCTTAGTGTCCGAAATCTATACCCTCGAAGCCGAAACCCACAGACCACCTTAAACAACCTGCCCGACATCACCCAGAAAATGTTTGCANTAGAAATCAAAGCCCTCGACACCCCAAACCCGCTTAGTGTCCGAAATCTATACCCTCGAAGCCGAAACCCACAGACCACCTTAAACAACCTGCCCGACATCACCCAGAAAATGTTTGCAGCCTCGCGTGACTGGCATCGATCCGAAACTCACCTCGAATTACAAATTAAAATCATCAGCAGATGCAGGCTCATGATGCTTCGGCCATCCTTGGATGCTCATGCATGCACAGGTACCCCGGTGAAGCAGCATCAAATCAGCTGCATTCAAAATAATGTTGGCAAGCGACGTAGCATAGAAGCGCTGAAGCACTGCTTTCTCGACAGTGGAGCGATGGCACTTCTGAGACAGTCCTCAGATAAGTACATGGTTCTCCGAACACGGATATGGATCCTAATCTTTATTGCCATCAAACAAACTGCGGATGAGCTGCCTTTGAGCCTGCCCATATAGTCTTCATCCAGATATGTGTGCCAATAGCGTGGGTTTGTTCCTAGGATAATTCGAATCGTTGAGGACCAGACATCAAACAATACAACTAGCTATACGGATAGTGCTTCCGAGTTGCGGGTCAGCACTGTCAGATAGGCTATCTCAGCCACTCCCTGGCCGGTTCACATGTCACGAATTCGACTTGTAGTCTAGCTAGCATGATAAGGAGATCTAAAGATGCATCCAAAGCACATGGTGTTTTGGCTTCAATGGCCAAAGTCGTTCACCAGCATTTGCTGCATAAGTCGCCAAGCAGGCATATGCATACAGAAAGGCATCCTTATTTGCAACCCTATCAAACCAGCACTCGAACCCCAGAAATCAGCAGGTCATAATTACATGCAAGCCAGCATCGACTTTGTCGCTAAAGGCTTGCGCCTGCTGCTCTTCCAGGTAGCGGCAGTGGTCCTCCATGAAATTGAACAGATCCGCAAGCCACAGCCTCAAAAGCATGGCTCATGATCCTAGATTTTAAAATTTAATAATGTTTGTTTATTTGAGGGCATCTATACAATTGCAAGTGCAGCCTTGCAGCACACATCGGGATACCCAAACCATTCTGTCATCATTGGTGCCTTTGCAGTGATCCAGCACCACCACTGCCAGCCATGCGATGACGACGCGGACCTCATTTGTTGGAGTGGCTTTGCTAACAGCTAACATTGCTCAGGGTTTGACACTATCGAGTACATTTAGACAAGAGTCGTTGTGGCCCTTTGCTGCTAGCTCCGGATAGCCGGTTGTAGCATCTCGCAGCAGTTTGGAGCAGAACAGCGGCTGACTGTGCCTTAATATTGCCACGGATCCGGATAAAGATACTTGCGACTACTTGGGTTACAACCATATCAATCAAGGTTCGGGATCTTGTTCAGTCTGGTCCATCGGATGAAGTCGTAGTAGGCATGGTACAAGCGGATATTCAATGCATCACGCCCCTGTGCTGGCCACATCTCCTTGCGAGGTAAACGGTTTCAGTAGTTCACATACTTTTATTTCTTTCGAATTCGAATTACTATAGGGCTTTGGGTTTAGGGGCTAGTGTAGTCTGAGCTTTCAGGACGGCCTCAGATTTCAGTAGTTCGTAGAACACCGATGCTGCCACCCATTGAGCAACTCCCAAATTCAGAGTATGAAGGGTACACCATTTGACCATCCGCGGGTCAAAGTTCACCAGCTGGAGAACGTATGGACTAGAAGGAGAGAACAAATTATTCTTTCTAGACCTAGATCTATATTTATTGAATAGGGCCGGGTTAGGGTTTAAGGTTTTAAGCTACGAAAGTTCTAAATGAGCAGAAGAAGTACTGTGGTTAATCATCCAAAGGGCACTTCTTCCCATCGGGGCCGGGCTTGCATTGATTCTTAAAGCTGATGAGATCACGTCTACTTTTCAGGTAGGGGGGTCGAAGGAAGTCATCTTTNTACTGTGGTTAATCATCCAAAGGGCACTTCTTCCCATCGGGGCCGGGCTTGCATTGATTCTTAAAGCTGATGAGATCACGTCTACTTTTCAGGTAGGGGGGTCGAAGGAAGTCATCTTTTCTTGCAGTGCAATGGTGACAAAGGTTATTGCTGTTCCACCCACATAGAAGATTGAAGCTTTCCTTATGCCATTTCCAATCTCCACGCAGCTCGGTAGTGGCCAACCGAAGCTCAATCCCCTGCCTGAGGGGGATAGCTGGATGCCGATCATCACCCGACAGCAACTGTGCACCAATGAGTTCCCACAGCTTCTCCTTTACATCGTATGGTTTGTCCAGGTCGGCAGGCCAATCATGTTTCTCCGGGTCGGGCTTCAGACCGTAGAAGCACAAGTTCAGAGATAGCACAATCTGAGTTTGTTCACATGCAATATGTGGCATACAAGATACAACACTCATGAGCATCAGACCGGACATGCTTAAAGGCAGACAAGCTTCGGGGCGGAGGAAGGTCTGCAGGGTTTCAAAGCCAGTGCTCAGAGCCTTGGCTTATGCACATGCATAGCATAGCTGTTGCAACATGCACTTACCATGGGCATCACATGCATGTACATGTATGTGTGCAGACATGGGACACATCGAAGCACACATAAGACATATCTGCCACGACGCTCCCCCAAAACAAAGTTGAGGCTGATTGCTATAAGCTTTTGGCCTGCAGCAGTAAACCTGAAATCATCACCATGTAGACCTACAGGGATGACCTTGTCGAGGTCTGTAGTCGGATGCAGCCCCGGATGCCACGGCATCCCCGTTTGCTCAACATGACTCCAATATTGCTGAACACTCTGTGGCGTCCCAATGGTGTCGTAGAGGTCGGTCGAATTCAGCCCATTGAGAAGCCAAGGCACCACCTCATGCGGCAATATCACTGGGAAGCTCCTGCCATCGATGATGACGCTTCCGGATTTGCACTAGTGTTATTACTAGGTCATCTTAAGGTATTGGAGAATTGGGGTGATCCATAATGCCTGAATTGCTGCCTTTTTTACACAGTCCTTTTCACAACAACTTGTCGGCCCTCGACCATGTCATACACAGGAACCATGACAGACCGCATGGGCACCTCACCATCAGACCGGGAACATGTTTTACTAATTACAGGGTTTAGGGCTTTGGGTTTCGGGATTGAGGTTCAGGGACCCTGAAACCGGTACCGGGACCAATTACGGGATTTAGGGCTTAGGGTTTTGTGTTTGAGGTTCAGGGTTTCAAACTTTTGTCATGGGGTTTCAGATTTCGGGCTTTAGGTGTGATGAGCCTTGGAGCTGAGCTGTCGCAGAACATCGCGTTCTATGTTAGATGTACGGTTGCCCGCTGCACCAGCAGCAGCTATCTTGGCCAGCTTCTCTGGCGGCATGCTCCCGCGCATTTCCATATCCTGTACACATGTACATCTACGATATTTATGATCATACTGGTTCACTAGAAGTCGAAGCTATATACAATGCATCGTGTGCATAATAAATATATGTGCAGCTTGGGGGCTTAGGGTTTAAGGTTCCGGGTGAAGTTACTTGGGATTTGGTGATGTCCTTGCAGGCATCATCGGCACATTGGCGTGCAGCCCGAAAGCTAAGGTCCTGCATAGGGTATTTGATAATCGCGGTCGTAGAATTAGTTTGGGCTTAAGGTTAAGGGGTAGCTAGTAGCAGCTAGGTAGGACCGGTTGATTAAACAATTAAGCTCTTATTGACCCTGTCCCCCTTCGCCACCATCGTGATGAGGTTCTCAGCCAAGCTGGATTGCTCTGCAGCTGCTGGGCCTGCGTGGAGAATCGGAGGCTTCGAAGCTTGAAGGTTTGTGGCATTATTCAGAGATTTCCAAATATACACACAGTCAGATTGCTGATCAGCTGTTTTCTCCCAGGGCCCAGCGAGACGGTGCTAGGATCTAGCATCGCGAATCATCTAATGTCACAATNATGACACAGCTAGTGACGACATATTAGTACGGTTCGAACAGCACATGCAGCGCCGCATGTGGTATGCTGTGCAATCCTATGCTCCAGAGCCTATCCCCACTCATCAGATCATTTTGACACATACTGCACTACAATCACATTCAGGGATAGTACAGCTAGGCCTCTACATCTGTTCTGAATCGAAGTGGGGGTCCGGATCCATTGCCCAGCAGCTGCAAAAACAGAGTGCACTTCATGCCACCGCTAGGCATGCACACTCACGACACTCACGAAAACCCATCGATCACTTGGCTTTTTTCGATGCACCTTTTGCTTTCTCCTCACCCTTAGATGCCAGGTAGAAACATAAAATAGATGGCCCCATTCACAAAACCGAACAGTTATGATTAAGAATAATTAAGATACAAATCCCTCGACTGTAGTTATTAGCAACGACTAAATAAGAAGCCGAAGCTCAAAGATGACTTTCACTTGTCGCACAAATGCATTGTAGTCCTCCAAGGCCTTTGTCAATGTAGTGGTCAGAGAAGCAACCCGTCCATCTTCGTTCTTCACACCCGGCATGATCGCATGCTGGAGTGCTTCGGTCGCTTCAGTCATCGATGTGCGATGTCGCTCAAGATCGGCCAAGTACCCATCACGCATCTCTTTCGACACACCTTCCTTCGTCGAAATGATATGACCCCAGCCTTTAATCTCCATGGTTTTTGATCCCGAATCACGTAGACGAGCATTCGCCACCGTGAGTTCGGATTGAGGCTTAGCTGGCTTCTTAGGATCAGATTGGTGGGCATTGGTGCTTCGTAGGGTTCGTGGCTGCCTGCCTTTACCACCACCCTTGCTGCCGGGAGGAAGTTGCAGACCTGCTGGATAACTGGGGGTCTGCTGTGGGTTGGATCGGAGGTCCACAGCGGACGGTGCCTTCAAGCCGGTGTTGAGTGCACCGGGTTTCATCATCGCAGGCCTCAGCGAAGCATTTCTTCTAGATCTAGGAGGTTTAAGTGAGATTCGAGGTAAATGACAAATGATCAGGAGTTTATAGCTCGGGGTTTAGGGTTCTATGGTTGTATAAATATATTTTATANATGACAAATGATCAGGAGTTTATAGCTCGGGGTTTAGGGTTCTATGGTTGTATAAATATATTTTATATTAGTATATTGCAATTACTATACACATCCCGTTCATGATCATAATTAATATAATATATATATATATATAATCGAAGTATGTATCGTAGTTTAGGTTTAGCATTTGGGTATTGATGCTTGGGCTTTGGTTGGTACATTAACTGGGTTCTGTATCCCACCTTGCTACGACGAANATATATATATATAATCGAAGTATGTATCGTAGTTTAGGTTTAGCATTTGGGTATTGATGCTTGGGCTTTGGTTGGTACATTAACTGGGTTCTGTATCCCACCTTGCTACGACGAAGTGTGGCTTTTGGTTGTAGGCTTTGGGCTTAAGGGCTTAGGGTCTAGGGCTATCCCGGTTTGGGGGGTTGGGGGGCTCGTGTTGATTTGGGTTCGAGGGCTTAGGGTCTAGGGCTATCCCGGTTTAGGGGTTTGGGGGCTCGTGTTGATTTTAGCAGGCTTTGA
The DNA here is from genome assembly GCA_003297005.1 of Symbiodinium sp. clade A Y106. Taxonomy (NCBI): domain Eukaryota; class Dinophyceae; order Suessiales; family Symbiodiniaceae; genus Symbiodinium; species Symbiodinium sp. clade A. The sequence goes on along the minus strand of BGNK01003256.1, from coordinate 7,094 downwards.
GAGCTACCTGTCCCCACCTAATTCCCCATCAACAATTGTAGATACTGTGAATCTGTGCTCGCAGAGGGCATGGGGCTTTGAGGATTTGGATTTAGACCGGGGTGCTTTGGAAATTTCCCCAGCAGATTGACAGAGCAAGGGTGAAACTTATATTAGTAAGACAGATTTAAACAGAAATGCAAGGGTGTAAAAATTAGAGTAGGTTTATTTCGATGGAGCTACATACATAATCCGCCCGGTGACATCACTTGGGCCGTCATGTTTCCATCCAGGTTGGTGCTGGTATTGAAGGTGTACTCCTTGGACTCCTGGGCCTTGTTGGTGACGGAACATCCATCAAACATCAAGTAGAGCTCCTCATCCTGCGCTGNGGCCGTCATGTTTCCATCCAGGTTGGTGCTGGTATTGAAGGTGTACTCCTTGGACTCCTGGGCCTTGTTGGTGACGGAACATCCATCAAACATCAAGTAGAGCTCCTCATCCTGCGCTGTGGTGTGTAAGGTTATTACAACTTTAAATTTATGATATAGATTAGCTATTTGGGTCAGGCTTTTTATGCTAAAGGGTTTAAGCTTAAGTCTTAGGGTCTAGGGCTCCAACCCCCCAGGGTATCCTCGACCCCCTTGAAATCAGGGTTNCGACGGATTGCGCTAGGAGTTTGCCATGCTTCTCACGAATTGTTTTCAGGCTGATATAGCGCTCCTCGTTCTTGAACTTTGTTCCCTCCTTGCGCTTGGCCTCCAATACTATGGTGGAACTCAGCCAATTCCCATTGCACTTGACCCACTCTTCATAGAGTCCATCCAAGATGGTTTTATCTTAGTGAACACACATGTACATGTATGCAGTGTGTACAGAAGATGATGTCCTTCAACTANGGCCGTCATGTTTCCATCCAGGTTGGTGCTGGTATTGAAGGTGTACTCCTTGGACTCCTGGGCCTTGTTGGTGACGGAACATCCATCAAACATCAAGTAGAGCTCCTCATCCTGCGCTGCGGTGTGTAAGGTTATTACAACTTTATGATATAGATTAGCTATTTGGGTCAGGCTTTTTATGCTAAAGGGTTTAAGCTTAAGTCTTAGGGTCTAGGGCTCCAACCCCCCAGGGTATCCTCGACCCCCTTGAAATCAGGGTTNTTTATGATATAGATTAGCTATTTGGGTCAGGCTTTTTATGCTAAAGGGTTTAAGCTTAAGTCTTAGGGTCTAGGGCTCCAACCCCCCAGGGTATCCTCGACCCCCTTGAAATCAGGGTTCTCCATCCAATGAGGCATGTTCTCGTACTTGTCCCCGATTGTTGCTTGAAGCTCTTTCTTCTCTCGGGCGACGGATTGCGCTAGGAGTTTGCCATGCTTCTCACGAATTGTTTTCAGGCTGATATAGCGCTCCTCGTTCTTGAACTTTGTTCCCTCCTTGCGCTTGGCCTCCAATACTATGGTGGAANGGCTGATATAGCGCTCCTCGTTCTTGAACTTTGTTCCCTCCTTGCGCTTGGCCTCCAATACTATGGTGGAATTCAGCCAATTCCCATTGCACTTGACCCACTCTTCATAGAGTCCATCCGAGATGGTTTTATCTTAGTGAACACACATGTACATGTATGCAGTGTGTACAGAAGATGATGTCCTTCAACTACAGATGGTCACACATATCAAACAAGTCACTCCGGTAACGATTGCAGGCNAGATGGTTTTATCTTAGTGAACACACATGTACATGTATGCAGTGTGTACAGAAGATGATGTCCTTCAACTACAGATGGTCACACATATCAAACAAGTCACTCCGGTAACGATTGCAGGCAATGTCCAGGATAGCCTGAGGGCAATTTGGACCTTAGATCGTGCAGTTTCAGATAAACAGCATAGTTAAGCATACTCGGTAATATATGGTCTGTAGCATATCTAGTACTATTTTCAGATTCGTGACTCTCAAACGACCGGTTCATCCGTGCTTTAGAAGCTTTCAAGGCCAGCCTTTCCCTTTCTGCTTCTTCCTCGAGCAACACCAGCCTCTGTGCTTCTGCCTGCTCATCAGATAGCGCTGTGGCCAATGTGTTGTCCTGTTCATTCAAGATAGTGATAGAACTAAGATTTCAGGGCTCGTACCTACAAAGCCATTGGTCCTGCAAGATCTCGGCTGTGTCCCTGCGGTTCAGGCTGCTGACGATGGACTGGACGACGACACCAGTGGGAACCTTGATTGCAATCATGGGGCTGCGAGAAGAACTGCAAACAGAAGCCTCAATACCTAACTACATCACTGCTGCGATCGAGTAACAGCACCAACAGGCTCGCCACTGCACCCCCCCTTCTCTGCAGGCTGACTCGGCTGTCCGTGGTCACTAGGATTGGCCCCCTTCTCTGCTGGCGGCACCTGGTCACTCGGATTGGCCCCCTTCTCTGCCGGCTGACTCGGCTGGTCACTCGGATTGGCCCCCTTCTCTGCCGGCTGCACTTGGTCACTAGGATTGGCCCCCCCCTTCTCTGCAGGCTGACTTGGCTGTCCCTGGTCACTAGGATTGGCCCCCCCCTTCTCTGCAGGCTGACTTGGCTGTCCCTGGTCACTAGGATTGGCGGCCCCCTTCTCTGCAGGCTGACTCGGCTGTCCCTGGTCACTAGGATTGGTGGCCCCCTTCTCTGCAGGCTGACTCGGCTGTCCCTTGTCACTAGGATTGGTCCCTCCCTTCTCTGCATGCTTGCACAGTCCATGGTCCATTGGCTTCATCTTGTCCTGGTCACAGACTATGCAGTACAAACCACTTGCACTGACAACAGTAACTGCATCGTAAGATCCCTTCACAATCCTGCAAATACTGTTCGGGCGCCAAGGGAGATCTCAGCATATCAGTAAGCTCAGCCTCGAAGTCTGCAGCATCAAAGACCTCCTGAGGCATTAAGCATAGGATGCAAGCCTGATGATTGTCGACAAACAGCACCCTCATAAGAAGCTGCATTCAAGGATCTTCTGGCTGGCGATCCGAGCTGACAGCACGCGTTATGGCTGGNTGAGGCATTAAGCATAGGATGCAAGCCTGATGATTGTCGACAAACAGCACCCTCATAAGAAGCTGCATTCAAGGATCTTCTGGCTGGCGATCCGAGCTGACAGCACGCGTTATGGCTGGAGTTGCCGGGCCCTGGCTGACATCTAGGGGTTTTACAAGTTAGGGTAGATTTGGGGGTCAAGGCTTCGTACATATTTATACCTAGCTAGTGACATCAAGCTAAGCGCCACAGTTTAAGTAAATTCATCGATATATGACGTCATGATC
>BGNK01003255.1:63659-79187 GCA_003297005.1 Symbiodinium sp. clade A Y106 | reverse complement strand
AGAGGCATGTGTGTTGGCAAACCCCCCCATGGGCACTGTGGTGTCATCTGTCATGGTGGAGTCAGGGAGCGAGCGAGAGAAGAGAGAATGGATAGCACAACCTGGCTGAAGATCAGGAATTTGGCTTTAGGGAGGGTTTAGGGTTTGTCTGGGAGTTTCAGAAAATAGGGCTTGTGCGCTGGTGTCGAACAGGCTTCACCGGAGTGTCGATCTCGACTGTAGTTCTGGGTTTTAAGGTGTTTAGGGTTTTAGGGCTCAGGGGTTTCATAAGGGTGCCGAAATATTTGGGGGGCCTAAGAGGAACCCTCATATAGAGAGCTACCCTTATAGAGCTTGTTTAGGGTTTTGTTTAGGGTTTAGGGCTTTGGGACGAACGACATGTCTTGAGCCAAAATGGCTATAGGGTTTAGGGTCTAGGGCTTTTGGCTTTAGGGTGTATTTATAGGATTTAGGGTGAGGATTTTTGATGTGACAAGTGGTTTGGGGTTCAAGCTCTATAGGGTCGTTTCCTTTCTGCGGTGCATTTCCGAAACCCTCAAGATGTACGAACTGATTTCCGGCCTTGGTTTGCTGGCCCGCATTCACACCAAAGGTCTCAGAGATGTCTCCTGGCAACAGTAGGGCGGGGGATATCTTAGGCCGAGGGGTTCCGAATCGAAAAGAAGCCCTGAAACAGGCAGCGAAAGAGTACTCATAGCGCCAGGTTGGGCATATGTGGACCATTCCGGTCTTGCAAGCACCTCTCAATCCTAAACCCTAAACAACTGAACCCCTTTTCCTGGCAAACATACATGGAAGCTGACTGGAATCCTTGGGCCTTTTAAGGTATCCGAGATATTTGGCATCCCAGAGCAAGAAAGTAATGCAAGTCTTAAGCAAGCTTAAACTACAATCCGGGTGGAGGTCTGGTGAAAGGGAAGATTTAGAGACTTGGAGTTGCATCGCGGTTACTGATCACTCACAAGTGTGACAAAGGCAGCAGTCCAAAAAACTAACATAACATATATGCTTTAAGGTAAAATCCCTACAAGGGCTTAATTCGGCGCTACAACGAGTGGGCTTGATGGCATCATTTGCACATGAGGCCCTTCTAGAACCCTTGTAGAGCCCTGATAAATCCTTCATAGATCCCTTCTAGAAGGGATATCTTCGGAATGAGTGGCTTGTAGTTAGTGCTGGAACGGCCAGGTCAGCCTGTTGACCCTGAACGTAGTGAGGGTTCAGGATTTTTAGTGGCCTAGGGTTCAGGTTAGGTTCTTTTGAGCTCAGGCTTTAGGACGTCATCCTAAGCCCGTACCCGTCGCGGCACAAAGCCCAACCCAGACCTCCTCCTCGTGTGGGGCTTCGACCGGCAATGAGTAGGGCAACTTACATGGTCCCTATTGCCTAAACCACTGGAACCCTCTACAAAAAGCCTGTCAACCCTAAACCCCCACCAACACAAACCTAAAACTAAGAAACCCCAAAACTACATCCTAAACACCAAACCCCAAAGCCTTTTTTGCAACAGGCTTCCCACTTCGGCCGGAGTTGGAGCAAGCAGCCCTAGCAGGCCCTAGCAGCTTCACCGCAAAGCCTAAACCACAAAGCCTTCGACTCTGAAACACCGTTGAGCGATCGCCGGGTCCTTCTTCACCTTCTTCTCCGCTAAGCTTCCGCTGCGGGGTAGTCACGGCACGAAGGAAGTCACCCTTACCTTGGGCTAATGAGGTTTGTATACCGAACTCGGTACCGTTACAAAATTGACACTTTAGCTGTTTCCCAGAGATTATGGTATCCAAGAAATGAAAACTATTTCCAAGTACCACTACGGTCTCAGCGCTCACACTCGGACAATCCAGGCGAGGCATATGGTTCGAGGTCTTCTGAGTGAAACGCCACTAGGTAGCCGCAACAATCAGCCTGCATTACCAAAAAGGTTTCCCAAAGGCTCCATGTACCTTTATAGTAGATACTTAAGCCTTAAAGGGGTCCCTAGGTAGGTACTTTAAGGCCTAAGTATCTACTATATGGGTACCTGGAGCCTTTGGGTTTGGTGGCTCGGATCGAGGGTCTGGGAGGATTTCGACCATAACCCCTATAGGCATCCTGAAAGGAACCCATATGGGAGTTTCCGAAAATAGGGGACCCCTAGTATAGTACCCTAAATAGTAGGATCCTTACTATAAGGACCCCAAAATAAGGTACCCCCCAATTTTTCGGAAACTCCCATATAGTAACCCTTAAAGGAAGCCACAATATGGGCATGTAGCAACCCTTATTTTATAGGGCTGGCAGGTTTTAGGTTGCATGGGTTACAAACGCGACGGCTTACAGCAAACCGTAAAATAGAACACCACGGAGCAGCTACATGCACATTTGTGGAAAACCCCACCATGGCAGACTATCATAAATCATAAACGATACGCCCTACAGTAAACCCTACATAAACCTTAAACCCCAGACCATCCTAAACCCTTTAAACCCAGCCAAGTGTCGGATGCTGCCATCATTGAAGGCGGAGCTGCCCTCCACGATATCTGTCACCTGCTACTTACTACGGGGAGATCAAGAGGCTATAGATGGATTGCCCTAAGGGTCCATGTCCTCATATACTATACTAGGTCTCGGTTTCAACAGTCCCAAAACTTATTTATAGTTAGGCTGAGAAATTGTAAACTATTAATCCCAAATCGATGCCTAGTATATACTTTGGCCGTAAAGTAGTGCCTGTCAAGGTACCTAGGGCTCCATAGTAGTTCCTTTTTGGGGTTCATATTTAGAATTCTATAAGGTATTCCCAAAAAGGAACTACTATGGAGCCTATGGGTACTGGGAAGGGAAGGGAAGGGATGACGTTTCGGCTCGGAGTCTTTGGGTTCACAGGACGTAGTACCGGAGCCTCAGTACCAACATTATTCCTTGGGCGCCAGGGTCATTATAACCCTAAACCCTAAACCCCTAAACCCTAAACCGTTTAGGGTTTAGGGTTTAGGGTATATAGCTATACCATATCATTTGTATGATTAACATTATCTATTCTAATGACTACAGGGCCTATGGTAGTAGAAGCTTGATGGGGTTGAACGCTTGCTCGGGCTGGGGCTGGGCATCAGAGGTGCTCGGAGCAGCGTTTGCGGGTTCTGGGACTTGCTTTCAGAAAATTTAGGGTTTAGGGGTTAGGGTTTAGGGGTTTAGGGTTTAGGGTTCAGGGTTTAGGGTTTCAGAAAATTGTGAAAGACGAATGTGGACCACCCATGCCCTCCCCGAGGGGCCTATTCAAGGCCCTGGAACACTGATCGAGTGGCTGGAGAGTGTGGGCCAGACGCAGACCACGATATGCACAGGTGTTCTCCCAAACGTGGCTCAGGATCCTTCTGCTCCGGTTCTCCGTATACCTTGTTGCGACCCCCTTTTAGCACGTAGATAATATAAGAAGTCAGTGTTTCGATCGTGCCGGCCCGAGAATCCCAAATTTCTATCCGCATCATCCTCACCATCTTGGTGACCCCCCGGCATCATCTCAAGCACGATCATCGCAGTCAGCTGCTCTTCTTTGGAAGTCACGTGAAGGGTGTGCCGTACTAAACGACTGAGGAACCCGAGTGTTCAAGGGGCCCTCAGGGTTTAGGGCATGTGGGGGGGGCCCTTACTTTTGGACGATATGTAGAATGGGGTTTTAGGAGTATAATCTGCAGTTGTAAAAATACGAAACTTCTGCATATTCTTATTGTTGGTAAATAATTAATTGTTCCGACGCCTATATTAGGGTCTAATCAAGGTTAAACCTTACACCCCAGCTCTCATCTGAGATCCTGAAACCCACGCCTTAAACCTGCACACAAATCCTTTCAAACCCCTCCCCCTTCAGATGCGTAAACCCTGAAGAACAGAACTAAAATCCAAAGCCCTGAAGCCCTAATCAACCTTACAACCTCAAAAGCCTGAACAAATCAGCAAAAATAAACCTTAAGACACACGGTTTGACAGAATCCTATAATTCCTGAGATAAAAACCCCAGAAATCAAAGGAACCGTGTATCACCCGAGGCTCCGTGGCCTGGATCACCCGGCCGATCCCTTCAATCTCCACCTCCTCGAGTTGCAGGCCAAGGGGCCTCAGATCTGAAGAGTTCTGGTAACACTGTCACGGTCATGGTGATCATTATGAACATAGGGTTTAGGGTTTAGGGGTTTAGGGTTTAGGGTTTATCACTACTAGTTGTGTTGTTATTACGATTGCTACTATGACTATCATTATCATTGTTAGTTATACCATTGCCTTGATTACTACTCGTACCAGTGCTGTTACTGCTACCATTCGGGTCCTGAGAGTTCTGCCTGTAGGGTGTTACATGGCTTGCATTGAGGCTCCTACATGTACTTTATCTTCACTCTAGGGTGTTGTAGGGCTCCATGAAAATGGGATTCCAGACAATGGTTAAAGCATAGTTCTGACCCCCAAACCCTATCTAATCATTGCGACCTAAACCCTAAACCCCTAAAACCCTAAAACCCTAAACCCCGAACCCCCCAAACCCCTAAAACCCTAAACCCCTAAAACCCTAAACCCCCAAACCCCTAAACCCCTAAAACCCTAAACCCTATGCACCCCCAGAGCCGTGGAGAAGTCCAGGGCCCGGGGCATCTTCAGCTCGACGAAATAGAAGGACGAGCCCTGAGGTTGTAAGGTTCAGTTTACAGTTTAGGGTTTAGGGGTTTAGGGTTTAGGGGTTTAGGGTTTAGGGTTTAGGGGTTTAGGGTTGAGGGGTTTAGGGTTTAGGGGTTTAGGGGTTTAGGGTTTAGGGGTTTAGGGTTTAGGGTTTAGGGGTTTAGGGTTTAGGGGTTTAGGGTTTAGGGGTTTAGGGTTTAGGGGTTTAGGGTTTAGAGTTTAGGGTTTAGGGTTTAGGGGTTTAGGGTTTAGGGGTTTAGGGTTTAGGGGTTTAGGGGTTTAGGGTTTAGGGGTTTAGGGTTTAGGGTTTAGGGGTTTAGGGTTTAGGGTTTAGGGGTTTAGGGTTTAGGGGTTTAGGGTTTAGGGGTTTAGGGGTTTAGGGTTTAGGGGTTTAGGGTTTAGGGTTTAGGGATTATTAACCAGGACCCCCCAACACCCCTTTTATAGAGGCTTTAGGGTCCTTAATAGTGGGTACTTTGGGGTAGAATAGAGGGTAGTTGGGGGGTGCTGGTAAGGTTTTGGGTCTAAGGTTCAGGGTTAAGGATTTAAGCTTCAGGGTTTGGGGTTTATTGAGCTTCAGAGTCTGGCTTCTTTTTGTTGAAGGCCTTACTCCGCTGTTTCTGTAGAGAGCCCTGAAAGAGCCCGGCTTCTTGTTGAGGGCTTGAAGTCGGGTTTCGGGCTTTTACAAAGCTCCCCGAGATAAAGGCTCCTGTAAGGGATCTTAAAGAGTGAGGACGGCGAGTTCCCAGGTGCGGGGAATGGGATTTCCCGTGGTTTGGGGCTTATAGGATTTGGGATTTCGAGTGTTTGTTGGAAATCATTCTGAGCTTAGGGTTTGTGCTGCAAAACGAATGAGATCAGAATTTCGGGTTTTGAGGTCAGTATGCCGCCGTGTATACCTACCCAGTTACCCAAGCAAAGGTTAAACGGCACGTGGGGAATATTGATCATTACGGGTGGCTAGCTCAAGAACTCAGAACTTTTCAGCTTGAGGATACGGGATTTAGGATTTTTGAGGGGGGGGGTGAGCGGTGCATTAAGGGTTTCGAAGTGCTAAGGATTTGTGTGATCGGAATTTCAGGGAGGGCCGTCAAAGCTTTAAGGGCTTCCCTCCGACTCTTGAAACTCAGAAAACCAGCTGATGGCTTAGATCTTTGGCTTTTACGGCATATACATGGTAGTACCAGTGACTGTTCATGATGAGTAGTTACAAGTAGTACGGATCAGCATCAGGGTTGCATACAGTCATCATAGGTCTTGCTGCATGAAGTATAACACGCCCAATAAACAAGTCCCCTGAGCCGCTAGACCCCTTTAAGTACAGCCAGAAACTCTTGAGGAATATACCCTGAAACACTATAAGGATCCCCGCCGCATTGTAAGGTATACCCTTCTTGCAACTGGGCTTGGGGGCTGGCCAGATCTCCGGCCTATACCCTAAACCCCAAACCCCCTAAACCCTTTACGAACGAGGTCTCTCTGAAGTGCCTCCCGATGAGCCCTAAACCCTAAACCCTAATCCAGGTGTCGTAGGGCCTCTGACCACTCTACGAGCGGAGGCTCCTAAGTAGTAGTGAAGTGCACCCGGTCAAATTCTCTAAGGCCTTAGGAAGACACAAGAGGGTCCTTTACCGAGTTTCTATGGGGTTTAGGGTGAGCTTGAATTACCTACTGTTTTTCATGGGTTTACCTTACTTAGAGCCAATGACTGGTAACATCCTATTGTTGGGCAAGTCGGGTTAAAGAATGCACCAGGAGACCTAGGGAGAGTAGCACCAAGCATTATAACAGTACTCGTATTTATAATGGTGATAACAACAATGCTAACCATGGGCTCTGATGGGCTCTGTTGCGTCCATTGTCCAATCCAACAGAAGACTGATAACACCCTCTGCCTTCTCACGATGGTAGCGGTCGAACTGTATGTCTGTGAACCGGATTCCTCCAGGGGCTCATATGCAAAAGTTCTTACCACTCACAGGGCCTGAAAGCTTCCCCCTGGTGACAGCAGGCAGAACCCTCATGAACCATCTTTTGCGGTGGTTTCTGCGGGGTGAAACTATATTCCTCGTTGCTTGGATGGGTGTCCAAGAAACCCAGAGCCCAAAACACCCACTTGCAGCAGAACCCAGAAAGATGTTGTTCCTAAGCACAATCCAGTGACGTCCTGAGGCAAAATCGACCAGTCGGGGTTTTCGGGAGTTTGTAAGGTTTGGGGTTTCTGGCGAATTTTTGATGGGGGAGGGAGGGCAGGTTGAGGTATTTCTTGGTCAGTGTAGGGGCCGTGACAATTAGAGTACACTAGAATAGCCTTCCTTTGCAAAAACCATTCCAGCAATTTGAATCGCAAAGCACAAGCCACCCTCCTCAAGAGGGGGGAGGCGCACGAAAACCCTACACTAGTTAAGACGATCGCAAAAGAATATCTTCCTCGCAGTTTATACTGAGTCAAGCTAGGACTGGAAAGCTTATCAACCCTGAGCACGAATCATGACACCGCACCTTTGAACGCGATTGGCCCAAGATCCATACCTCAGCTCCGCATGTAGCTTTAGGATTTAGGATTTAAAGTTTACACTACTTCGGGCTGCCGAAGATATTGCACGTGCCTAGGATCAGCAACATGGGTGCATGCACAGGCAAACTACACGGACCTTACCAACACCCGCTGGCTAAACTGAAAGCCTGTATTTTTTTAAAATATCCCGAAGCCAAAGGCACTAAGCAGTCCTACCAGAGCCATCGGCCCTATCCCGTCCACAACGCACTATAGGATCCTTAGTATTTAGAACAGGGTTCATTCAATGGTTGATTCAAGCTGTTACGGTTCTGGTATGTAGAAGCCTTGGTGATTAAAGAGGAGTGTTGGCAAGTATTCAGTCCCCTCGATTAGGCCCCTGCAATCCCATCCCGACTACTGCTCACATGCTGGTGCAGCGCATCTCTTCGCATGAATCACTGCCACTCGTTTCAGGGTCTTTGGATCCATCCTTATGAACCTACATCTTAACACTAGGCCCGATGCATGAACATTATAACCCCCTAATAATACTCAGGGTTCCGGGTTGAGGGTTCGGATTGGCTTCGCCATGTCGGGCTACAGCGTCCGCGCAGTGTTTGTCAGGCACAGGCAACCTGCAACCAGTCCTTAAGCCGAACCACCATAGATCTCAGCCCTGAAGTGATCCCTAGCATCTAAACTTTAACTCCATAATCTGTGAACCCTAGGTAGAGCTGAGTTGCTGAACCAGAGTGCCTGCCTTCACTCAAGAATATGCTTTACATCATACAGAGCTTTACGGCTGAAGGTGTTTATAGTTAAGGGGTGCTTGACTCCCTGCATATCTTGCACTGCCAGTGTTGTGGTGCCAGTAAGGCTGCCTACTATGCAAGTAGTTTCGGCCGCAGTCATGACCGGAAGCGACTGCTTCTAGGTCTTAGGTCGGGTGAACCATAAACAGGAGTCAATGCCGAGTAGTATCCGTGGCTTGGAAACTCTGCATGCTTCGAGCAGCGGTTACTACACCACCCAAGTCCAGTCCTGCGGGCTTCCTTTACCCATCTATGTACAACATGGAGTCGAGGCCAGACCAAGCATTTTTGAGTTGAACCAAGCGTTGTTAGTGTCGCCTCAATACCCGACAAACCCTACGATGCAACCCGGGAAGAAGTGCTTCTCAAGATAGTTTGCCGAAAGTGATTTCTTGAACGATGCTTGTGGACTGGACGAGCCGATGGTTCAGAGCTTCGTCATGCTTAGTCTTATGGCAGGCTGCTGCAATAAGACGCGCTTTAAATACTCAAGCAAGCACCGCAACATCTGAAACAAGGGTCCTTAAGTGCGACAGGAGTACGTGCCGTCCACCCGTAGTAGTCCCCAGTCTTCTCATCCTCCTCGCACTTGCATGCCGTCAAACATGTATCGCTTGTGTCGATTATCAGTTCGTGAAGGATCCTATAGTGCTGTGAAGCTTGGTGACACTGGGGATCGTGGGCAAGGGTGCAAGTTGGTTCGCGCTGGACAGACCTTCGATCTACGCTTGCGGGGCATGGAAAGACATGTCCTACACGTTACATTCCAATTGCAAGTTGACTGCCTGATGGTGTGGTGGCTGATTGACCAATTGCCAGCAGCCGGTACTGATATATGTAGATCGGTGAACGCCCATGCGAAAAGGCGCGAATCAGAAAATCGCACGAAGCTGGGAATGCAGAGAACAGAAGACCAAGTTCTAACAGCCGCGGAACATACAAAATCTTGCGGCAATAACCGGAGACTGGCAGAAGTTTCCTTTAGTAGCTGAGTTCATAAGCCTAAAACAATGTAAACTTTCAGTTCTATAGGTTTAATTATTTTCTTCAAGTTGAGGCATGGTGGCCAAGAAGCATCAAGACTGGCCGCACCGAACTGTCAGCTGGAACATGTCCGAAACAGGCGAGACACCAGATATCAACTTCCAATGCACACCCCAGAGCCCTAAACCTGGAATCCTGAAACAGAATCAACATCCATGTTACATCTCAGCGTTTCTTTCATTCTGTCAAGCTCACGATCAAGGTTGTCGTTGCCACGCACCGAAGCTCAGTGGCCACACAACGACATCAATTCTGAATAGGCACCCTTGTGAGATCACTATCCCAAGGAATCCCACCTAGCAAACCCCACATTAACATGGCTGTTTCAACAATACTTTTATCGCATACCGCGGCGCATCGCTAACCGAACCGTTTGTATCGCTGATTCTGTGGCCACATACCGAACCGATCGAACGAACCGGTCCGTACCGCAGAATATCGCAACATCCCACCACAAGCCCCACCAGCGCGAAAAAGGTGGCTGCTGGAGGCAGGTGTGCTGGAAGGCAAGTGGCTGGAGGCAGGTGGCTGGAGAGGTATTTACCTGGAGGAGGTAGGCAGGTGGCTGGAGGCAGGTGGCTGTAGGGGAGGCAGGTGGTTGGAGGCAGGTGGCTGGAGGTCGGTGGCCGGAGGCAGGTGGCTGGAGGCAGGTGGTTGAAGGAACATTGCTGCAGGTAGGTGAGGGGGCTGGAGGAGGTGGCTGGAGGTGTGGTTGGAGGAGGCGGTGGAGGCAGGTGGCTGGAGGGTGGCTGGAGGTAGGTGGCTAGAGGTAGGTGGCTGGGTGGCTTGAGCAGGCTGGAGGCAGGTGACTGGAGGCAGGTGCTGGAGGCAGGTGGCTGGTGGCAGAGGCGTGGCTGGAGGCAGTGGCTGGAGGTAGGTCAGGTAGGTGGCTGGAGGCAGGTGGAGGTAGGTGGCTGGGGGACAGCGCGCCGGAGCTCGAGCGACTCTTAAGTATACGCACTTCAAGTTTGTGCAACCAGATACAGTACCCACCACAGCCCTGTTCGAATTATTGAGACTCCTAAAAAAGTTCGCTCGATTACTCAATCGGTCCTTCTCTGAGATTTTGGCTTTCAGCTCATTGACTTTCAGCTCCTCGGCAACTATGGGAGGTGTGGCAGATCGCCAGTTCTCTGAACCCTAAAAACCCTACTGTGGGGCCTTACTAATTAGGAGAGGGTTTTAGGGCCATTGTACTATATAACTAAAATAGGGAACCCCCAGAATAGCATGGGTAATTATTGAGGCCCCTATATAATACCTGTTTAGGGATCCTCGTTTTGCTTTTCCTCCCAAAATCAGACAAACAAGATATTTCAGTGTCCAGGTAGGGCTTCTGGGTTTGCTTAGAGCCGCAAAAAAAATAGCATACACCCTGGCTGAGGTATCTCTGACTGCTTGTAAGCTTTAACCCCACTTAAACTCAACCCCACTTACACTCCACAGCTGCGAGATTTCGCCTCTAAATCCGAATCGCAGATCACTCAGATCCCGGAAGAGCCCTATCAACCCCATAAACACTCAAGCCCACAGAATCTAGGTTTGCATTGTCGCAGGGCTTACAGGACACGGGCTTAGGGATTAAGACGTTTAGGGTTTAGGAGGCTTATAGGGTTCAAAAATCAACCCTATAAGCCCGAAACCTTTTAACCCCCAACAACCTTACAAAAACCTAGGCCCTACGCCCTAAACCCGTTAAAGTCCTGAGCTATGGTGCTCCCTTAAACGATCGATGCCTGAAAACAGCTAGCTTAATTAACAGCCGTATAGCTTGAGACTGAAGGAAGCAGGGGTAGACTTGCTAAGTAAGTCTTGTAAGTAGGGTAGCTACATTTACAGTACAATCACATGCAACCCACCTTAAGGCGTTTATAACCACAACTGCATACTAAGTTCCATGACCCTTTCAATACCGTCAAGTCAACCACGCAGTGAGAGTGCTTGACGATGTTGATCGTCGTACCAGTGCTAGCTGGACTAGCTGCGACATGCGCACCAGCACCCTGGCGTCTCGGTGCGGCAATGGCAAAGACCAGAACTGGCACAGTAGGATTTTGCCAAGAAAAGGCCATAAACAACAAGTGCTTAGATCCGTAGGCTAATTCAGAACCCCAGTTCTCAAACCCCTATGTCGGCCCGTATACTTCTATTTAGACCGGCATGGTATCTCTGAAAATATCCACATAAATCCAGCCGGAGTGCGAGCTGCTCGTTGCACTTGCGAATTCCCAAGTAGGCCTTTGCAGCGGAAAAAGGCGTCTTCTCGGTACTGATTGCGGTTTAGGGGTTCATGAACCCATAGCTGTAACAATAGCGCCGGGGCTTAGGTTGCCCAAGGGCGGAAAATTTAGGGGTTTAGGGCCTTCCAATTTAATTTGATAAGTGCCGTCAGCCTAGGCTTGTATTTAGACCCTGAGCCGCGATCGCTCAACCAAACGGCTGTGGGTCAATGACAGTACTAATGGGAATACCGATGAGAATGATGTACCGAGACACAAATGTTCAATCGCCTGTCCTGCAACAGCCTGGCAACAACGTGCAGCCTGGAGAGCTTCGGGTTTCGGGTTTGGGACGGTTCACGGTTTAGGGTTGAAGCAGCTGGCGCTGCAACGCATTACGGATCTGTCTCGTGCAGAACATTAGCCGAAAAGTCTGTGACGGTACATGTAATGTAGTCCTGTGTTCTTGTTAGTTAACTGTTTGCAATATAGGTCCCTCCACTGCTTGTTTGTAGCCTCAACTGTGGCACGGTAGCAATGCCCTCGCTTGCACTAGAAATTTGTCAACGACATAGAGTTTTAAAGGTTCCCTTTACGTGTGGTCCGGAACGAACTACATACAACAATGTGTTCTAAGGCTCTCTTTACCATCGTTTCGCCCGAAAGCGTCCGCGAATGCTAGAAACTTCAGAGTGTATATTCCTAAACTTATGATTTTTCGGGTGGGCTCCCGACCCAGGGACCAAGGGAACCCCGGCCAGCCTCCGACCACTTGGCGGCCTCTGTGGCATCGGGCTTCTCTGGTGCCTGATGCATTTCTGGGATTTGGGCAACGATTCCTGTAAGGTTTCTGTAAGGGTTCCTTGTCAGGAATGACCTACTTATGTCTATATATGGGAGTTAACTATCGAAACACACGTCCAAGAACAAACAATCTCTTCCCTCGATTAGCAACCCCTCCACAAGTATCACAACACCATTTTCCCCGATTTGGGCTTTCGTCCTGGTGTCAGTTTTAGCATCTTCACATGGGAACAATCGCCACGCTATGTGTGGGATTTCACTAATCTGTGGGGTTTGCAAACAAACGAGCCCCTGTCGTACTTTTGAAGACTGTGGTGTGCGATTGCGTCTTCGAGTAGACACAGGGGAACCCGAAACTTTGCCAGTGAGGAGCAAAGCACAGCTTGTCAGGGAAGTTTATCGCTGCAGGTAGGTGTCGCACCTACACCCAACCAGCAGGTAACAACCTGGCAGACACGTCGAACAGCCAGGGCCATTGAATTCAGCGATCTGAACAAGTGAAGATACCGCCAGAACCGAACAACCCTGTTTTAAGCAGTAAGACCCCTATAATTCGGCCATACTCACAAGCCTTAAACAATATGTGTGTATATATATATATAGATATATACACACAGTATACTATAACAAAACGAAATATTATTCAAGATAATACAATATTACAGAGGACACTGCGTACCTCCTCAAGGTCGACTAGGCAGCCTTCAAACTCCTTCGAGGGCTTTTGCCGACTTTGAGATCGGGCAGGCAGGGCTTCGGAGGGTTTGGGATTTCCCAAGGCCGGGAAGCTAATGCAGGGGCCCTAGTAATTAACTTACACTATTTTGTGGGGTTCCTTATTATAATTATAGTATAATGGGCCCCAAAACCCCATTCTAATTGTTAAGTTCCCTATATTACCAAGATCCAAGAACCAAGAGGTTCCTTCTTTCGGAGCCTTTCAGGGAAAACGGGTTATAGGGCTTCGGGAAGTTTGCGCGCTTAGCGCCTTGCCGTTCCGTGGCCAGGGCTTAGGGCTTCAGCAATCCATGCCCAACACGCCGATGTTCATGCCTCATCTTGAGCAGCAAATTCAACAAATTCAAGATTTATAAACGGCTGGCAGGCTTTAAAACTTTTTGGATCCGAGCAGCAGAACGGGTTTAGGGCTTGATTCTCGAGGCGCCAAGACCCCTAACTCCTAAACTCCTGTTCGCTTCAACAACAGAGTGGCACATAGAACTTGAGCATCCCAACTTTGTTGCTTCAATGGCTTGAGGTTTCCAAACCCAAGTCGACTGCACAGCATTCCTGAACAACACCATCGAAACTCAAGAAGCACCGACAGCCCAGAGAATTGATGGTATACAGAGACTCAAGCTCCAAACAGTCTGAAACAGCAAAACTTAAACCCTCAGTTCTTACCCTAGACTGGGCCCCGGACACCCTATAAATCGTGACCGAAAGTTGTTTTTTTGTAGTTTTAAGTTCTCCTCTTTCAGGGTGGCGCTCAGCTCTTGCAGCCTGCAATTGAGGCGGGGCGGCTGCGGACAAAGGGGATGCTGGGATTTAAGGGTTTCAGGTCAAACCCCCCACACCATCCAAAAGCTACCTCAGAAGACAGGGACATGCAAACAAAGTCCTAAAAATTGAACAAGCCCTTCTGCTGCCCATGCGCCGTTTCCTTCACTTCTTGAAATATTGAAAGAAAGAAAGTGCCTGCATCAGAATGGAGTTGCCGTTGCCAGCATTTTTGTGACTACTGATGGTAATTGTGCACTTGCCGTTGCTTTCTCTGGCTGGTGCTACTATCGATACTATCACTGCTGTGTTGTCATCATTACGGATGGGTCGAACCTGCCCGGACATAAGCTCAAGGTTGTCCCGTTTACTGGAGGATCTCTCCCGACGGGTCCAAGTACCTCATAATCGTATACGCTCCCAACTAAGAATCTACACTGTCACTACGACCCTAAACCCACTTAACTGATGATCAGGTCCTTTGGGCCCTTGACTTTCGAAGTTTAAAGAACAGAGACCCAGAGCCTGGGTTCCCAGGGTGAAAGGTTGAGGGCTGGGAGTTTCGCTGTTCGCGGGGCATTTGGGATTCGAGGTGTAACCCTAGGTTGTAGCATATTTTGTGGGCAACCCTGTTTACGAGAAAAGAGAAGGCAACCTACACAAAGCAAATCACGGAAGGGTCTGGACAAGGTTGTCCTGAATCTACCATCGCCTTTGAATACAAGCCTGTGTTGGCAAAAAGACGCCTGCCAGCACGTAGATCATGGTAGTTTCAGATCACAAAACGCCATGCAAACCAAAAGGTCTAGTGAGTCTAGTGTGCTTCACTGGGGAGGCCTGCCAAGGCCTTGCTGGAGCTGTGCGTCGAGCAACTCCGCCCTTTCCAACTCCAGGGCATACCTCAGTTCAGGGTTTAGGCTTGCAGTGTTTGTACAGGCTTTTGCAGGTATGAGTGGCCTTTATGATTTGACAGACTGGCATGTTTCGTGCACATATTTACATTTATATATACATATGTGGGCAGGTCTGTCTGTGTGTCTGTATGCATGTATGTATCGTACGCATGCATACGTGTATACAAGTATGTATGGATGTATGCATGTATGCATGTATGTCTGTATGTCTATATGTCTATATGTCTGTCTGTAGGTCTGTCTGTAGGTAGGACCTATTTAGGTGGGCAGGTAGGTATGTATGCTTGTGTGTAAGCATAACAGAAACACTGCTTATGGATATGTAAATATTTTCATATATCTATGCATGTATGTAAATAAATAAATAAATATATATATATATATATATACATACACATACACATACACATACACATACATATACATATACATATACATATACATATATGTATACATATATCTGTATGTATATATATATGTACACACACATGTATATATATATATATATGTATATATATGTATATATATATATATATATATATGTATATATATATATATATAGAAAATGCATATCCGCGTATTATTTGCATGTGTGCATATATACACACAAGAATATATGTGCATGTGTGATTGATTGTATGCCCAAACATGTTAAAGATAGTTGCTTACCTATTTCGCTACTCAGAGGTTTGGGTTTGCAATCGGCTGACTCGTGAAATTCACATGGCCATGGGTCAATACCCCGTGTTGTCGCGGGGCCCCCCCCCCCTCTGTTACAAACCCTTGTCGCGCCGGCTTTGTTTCAAACCCTTGTCGCGCGGCATTGCTGGGGCACCTCCAATNNTCCATCGTGCAGGAGCGTGGTTTAGGGTTTAAGGTTTAAACGGCTTAGGGTTTAGCAAGGTCTTGGCCTTACGCAAAACTGGCCTCTGTTTTGTCGCAACACGCTGCTGGGGCGTTTTGTTGATTGGCATGGCGCCGGAACGGATGCAAGCTTAACCTTTCATGACTCATGATATTTCCTGTACAGCATTGTTCCACTCTGCTAGTCTTAGTTAAGGACTGGATGGGCAAGTGGTGGGCTG
>BGNK01003255.1:1440-63567 GCA_003297005.1 Symbiodinium sp. clade A Y106 | reverse complement strand
GACCAGGATCCAAACCTACAACACTCAACTCCAAGCTCAACGTTTGCAGCACTCGCACACGAGCGTGCCTCATAATATAGACAGAACCAAACACATACCTACATATATATATATATATACACACATTATATATACACATGTACACATACATACATTCATATATGAATATATGATGGACCTTGTCGCGCCCCTTGTCGCGCCAGCCTTGTCGCAAAAACCCGCTTTNNCCTTGTCGCGCCCCTTGTCGCGCCAGCCTTGTCGCAAAAACCCGCTTTTGTTACATACTTTGTCGCGCGAGGGGCGCCCCGGCCCTGTTACATACCAGAAGGTTTTGACTCACTGCCACATGGCTACATCCACATAAATATCGAACAACTATGACCCGAAGTCCCTAAACGCTAAACCCCTAAACCCTAAACCGCAATCCTATCAACACTCACGCCCTGAACCCTAGTTCCTCAAGAACCACATTGCCGCAACCCAAAAATCCAATCCAGCCTGATGTCAAGACCCTTGGCCCTGAGCCCCTGATTCCTAGCCCCACAGCCCCCAAAAGAGCTTTAAACCCTGAAGCCGTATCGGCCTTTGTAAGACCCTTACAGCACTGTATAAAGCCCAACAAGCCCTAAATTCTGAAAACTCATGAGCAGAGTTGATCATGCAAGTAGCCTGCTGCCGAGGGGCCGGTGCGATAGCCCAATACCGGAATCCAGGAATATACCGTGAGAAATTATCAATGGTAGCCCGTCTATATGATTTAAGGTACACACTTTTGATTAAAGGCTATCGGGCTTTGTCTGGGTTACTGTAAGGTTACCATCTGACGAGGTGCGCTTCCTGCCACACTTCCACCTGAAGGAAGTTCTACGATTGATGGACAAAATCCTGCATTACCCATTATAAGGAATATACCATAATTCCCATAGTTTAGGGTCCTTAGGGTCATGCAGGATTTTGTCCATCAACAGTATGGGTCCAAGTAGGTTTTGTTTTGCCGGTTTGGTGGGGAAGGCTCCCGGATTCCGGGCTCAGGGCTTAGGGGTTTAGGCTTTAGGGCATTAGGGTTAGGGTTTCATGAGGTTGCTATTCGGGTTTCAATTGGGTCCTTTTGGGAAGATCTACAGAAGATGCTGTACTGCTTCTAAGTCATGTGCCAGCAGCAGCTCATCCTCGCCGGCAGAGATCCGAGTCAAACGCAAATCCCGCAGTGGCTTCGATACGACACTACAACGTCGGCCCGCTCTGCATCGGCTGGAAGTGTCGGGTTTAGGGTTTGGGCTTAAAGCCTATGGGTTTTTACTACTTGAAGACTGTCTATGCATAGGCTCGCATGTTTGGCTTTGCATTTCGAACATAACTGAAGAAGAATTCAACGTTAAACAAGCGCCCAGAGCACCTTCATGCCACAAAACACTATCACTACCAGTGCAGGGATCTTAGGTTTTAAGTGTCTTGGGTATGGTGAAAACCCGGTTGACAACAACCAATTGACAACAGCAAGCCGTCAACCCCAAACCCCCAAACCCCTAAACCCCTAAACCCCAAACCCTAAACCCCTAACTTGAAGAAAACGTCCGCTGCCTCGTCCTCCTCCGGCTCGGCTTCGACCACGGCGCCGTCCACGCGCCGCGCTACGCCAGGGGCACGCGGTGAAGCCGCGGGGAAGACGAAGTTTCGGCTTCCTTGAGGGTCTGCAGCATCTAAAGTTTCTAGAAATTTCGGGCTTTTGCGTTCATCTGTGTGGAACCCGAAGCAGTTTTCACTTAAGAGCTCCATATCGGGCTCCATCGGTTTATCGTTCGTGGCTTTTGGTGCTCTACAATGCTTTCGGATATCTAGGAATTTGGGATTTACCTGTTCATTAAGGCTTTGGGAGCTTCTAAGGTTTGGGGGTGTCGCTCGTAGACATGATGGAACTTTCCCTTTTTCCCCTATAAACTTAGGTTTGAACTCGGCGATGTCTATAAATCCTAAACCCTATAAGCCCTGAACCCTATCGGCTTGGGAGAGGTGTACCTAAAGCAGCCACAGCCCAGCCTTCGACATCCTCCCCCTAAAGCAAACTACAAGGAACATGCTGTTTCGGGTCCGAAGTACCTCACAGAGGAAGAGCTGGAAACAGAATGGCCAATCAAAAACCACTACAGCTTTGCCTGAAAAGGGCGCTACTTCGCTAGTAACGCATTTTTGGGCGAGCCAGCGCAAGACTTCAAGCGCAATACCTTCGGGCTTTCGGGATATCCCCGACGGGATTACAGGAGGGAAGCAACGGCTTTCACGAATTCCCTAAGCACAGAGCAGGACGAGCTGTACAGACCTTAACCTACCATACCTCCGCTTCTCCGAGTAGGGTACTCTCAGATAAACCCGGGAATGGAATTAAGGAAAATGCACGTCAATACCTTGAAAATGGGTTCTAGCACGTTCAGGTATGCAGGTCGGGAAATCCAAGTTACGTTCAACGTGGGTTGCATGTCTGTGTAGGGGGGCATGTGCCACAGCGGGCTTAATGATTAGGATATCGGTGTATATATTGAGAATGAACTAAATACGCTTGTGCGGACGATGAGGCAAGGCTATTACTGGGTTGGCCGTTAAACACCCTGAAAAATATCTATATATAGGGTTCCCTTATAAACCCAAATAAGGAAAATAAAAAATGTCCCAAAATCAAACCTAGATTACCCTAAACCCTAAACCCCTTATAAACCCTGAAGTTTCAGACATCTGCTTCAACCGCCTTTCGGGTTCGGATAACGGTTCGGGGTGCCGGAAGTGCCCCGAACCTGAAGGTTCAGGGTTCAACACTCATGTGCTTTAGGTCTGGGGTTCCTATACCTTCTACACCAGGGTCTGTTTTCGGACACTCCAAAAAGGGCTCCCACAACTGTGCATATGCTAGGCTTTGTCTTCGGACCCTCCCGAAACATGCTTTCATGGTCTGTCATGGAACGCAGGGTGTAGCCACAACGCAGAGTTCAGGACAGATTTTAAGGTTTGCCGGAAAACGTTAGCTCTAGCATGAACACTGCATCCGAACTGCACTCGGCATTCTGTGCTGAACCCTCAAAACCAAATGCCAAACCGTTCATAACTGCAACTTAACCCAAGCCCAAGACTCTCTACCTTATCCTGAACCTACCCCCACCGAAACCCCAAATCCAACTCTGTGGCCCATGCCGGCCCAGGCGGCAAAAGCTGCCACCACCAGAAGCAGCCTTTAAGACTCCCAAGATCAGGGTTTACGGTTTAGGGTTTGGGCTTTACGGTTTAGGGTTTAGGGTTTGGGGTTTGGGGTTTAGGGTTTTACGCTCTCGCAACTCGGACACAGCCAGACTCAGACGAGGTTCTTGGTTCGCATCAGCGATCTGGGACGGTTCACTCGAGTCAGCTTTACTTGTACAGCACAAAAAGAAGGTCAGACCATTCACGACGCCGACTCGAGATCACCCGAAAAGAGTTGGGCTCCCTTTCGAGACCAGACGAAGGTTTTAGGGTTTAGGGTTTTAGGATTTAGGGGTTTAGGGTTTCGCGCTCACAGGGTTGACGGTGTTGGGGTTTGGGGTTCAGGGTCTTGGGCTTAGGGTTCTGCTTTTGCCTTCTGCAGTATGGGTCTGTAAGATGTCGTGGGTATTTACTGCTTAGCTTTATAAGCAGGAATCGAGGGTTTGCAGGTGTGCTTCTGGCGCGAATGTTATTGGAATAGACGGGCGTGCTTACAGGGTGCATGATTGAACATGCTGCATGAACTTTGGGCTCCAAGACACCCCGAGAGTGAATGCTAAACGCTGCAGATGTAACCCAAACCGCTGGTCAACAAGCATGTACCTCCACAGATGACGAGACATGCATCATGTGTTATAAGACTACTGTATCCCTCAGTCTATTCATGTGTGCCCTGCTCGCAGTGCAGTCTCCACGTCTGTGCGGATGCAGGTCGGTCTTTGTCTGTAGACTCTGGCTCTGCGATCTGTGTGCGTGCGAACGTACCTACACATGCATTTTTGTATAAAATGCTGGCAGGACATGTACTTCGACGCGCGCATGTTCAGCCACATCTCTTTGTGCCCTCCTACCCACCGATCTACTGACCGACCGAGCGAGCGACCTACCTTCTCCACCTGCCCACCTACCTATCTACCCAGACCTTCCAAAATCCCTGAATTAAGGAATATACCTTAAATTATAATAGGATCCCTAGTATGATTTAAGGTATATTGAATTCCTTAATTAAGGGATTTTTTTGAAGGTCTGGGTGCCCACAGTACCTACCGACCTGCCTACCTACCCCTTACCGACTTTCGAGACTGCCTGCCTGCTTGCCTGCCTACCTGGCTACCTTCCTACCGAGCTGGCTAGCCGCCTACCTGCCGGCGGCTACATGATATATATATATATATATGTATACACACAGAGACAGATAGATAGATAGATAGAAAGATAGGCAGATCGATAGATAGATAGATAGATCGATCGATCGATGGGTCGACAGATAGACAGATACATAGACGGATAACCAGATAGTAAATAAATCGATAGTTTCATAGATAGATAGACACATAGCTAAGCACACACGTACGTTCATGTAGTGGTACACATGCAGGAATCCAGTAACTAGCACACGGCAAATCACACCCACACACACACACACGCACAAACACACACACACATACACACACATACACACACACACGCACACAGAGAGAGAGAGAGATATATATATATACAATATTATATATATATGTATGTATATGTATACACACACGCGAACAAAGGCATGCACACTTATGCACATTTACGCGTGCGCTCTACATACAGTAATGCATGATAAGACATGCGACAGGAAAGACGGGAGGAGATACGAGTTTAGGGAGAGGGACAGAGGGAGGGCGAGGGGGAGGGAGAGAGAGAGGGAGACAAAGAGAGAGCGGGAGAGGGAGACTACAAAGGAAGGAGAGAGCGAGAGAAACATGTAGGAGAAGGAAGCGGAGGAACTGACCAGTTCCTGAGACAGGTTATTTTAAGCCATGCACCATTACAATCGCATGTTCGATTGAGGACGTCTTTGCCAGCCTCGATCGCGGCATCCCGGCGGGCTTGTAAAGCATGGCAGCTTTGGGAGCTTGCGAAGGCCCAATCTTAAAGCCCTAAATTTTGCAGTTCCTGAAACCCAATAAAGTGCGAGACCAGTGAAAAGTTGGTACGGGTGTCCGAGCCATATGACTGGTGCGTCCTGTGAAGCCAGATATTATGATAGACCATCCGGGGATCGGGCGAAAATCGTGGAACACAATCCTAAACCCAGTTATCCGATCTCTGCTCCCAGATGACCGCAGCGCTGCAGAAGAACTGAAACTCCTGGAGTAGCCTAAAGCGTCCATGATGCTTCGACTGCTCAGCTCCATCCGACGCCTTTGAGCCAAAGCAGTTGCAAGCTTGCCGGTTGACTCTGCTACACTCCCAACATGACACCCTGATACCTCAAAGGATCAATGAGCTTGGTGTTGGATGACGGCTAAGGTAAAAATGCTTGAACTTACCCCGGGCCGCAAAAGTTAACTTTCGGCTATGGTCCACTGTTGGGCGGATGCATATAAGCAACAAAGCTTACGGCTTACGGGTTATCTACTCGGCCACAAAGCCTTGCTGTTGCAGAATGCCCTTATACATTGACTCACTGCTGCACGAAACCCAAGACGAAGTATGGCGACTTCTCAGATTCCGCAGTCAAACCAGAGAACCTCGATTCAGCAAAAACCAATTCCCCAAGGCATATGAACCGTGCGCAACTCTAAATGTCAAACCAAAGCTCTCCATCGGTCAGCTAGGTGATTCAGAGGCCTGAGTGATTGCCAAGCTTACTTCTTGGAGTTTCTGATCTAGTGAAATTCATAAAAAAAAGTAACAGAACTTAAATTGTCAAAGGGCCCAAGCGGCCCAAGATTGGGGTTCGGGGTTGCGTCAGCGCCGAGTTTTCGTCCAGGCGACCTATCCGTGCTGGGCAAAGCACCCTTTGTTGCCCTTGTCGGGCATGCCGCGACGTGAAGGTCGGTTCATGCTCTGAGCCTCTGTCCCTGCAGCCCGGAGCCAATTATAGATACCAGTACCTGAACTTCGCTGACTTCTGAACCCCTCCATCAAGTTAAACTTTTAGCATCCTTATTATAGTTCATACTTATAGCTCATATAGAATCCCAAAAGTTAAACTCCTACGAGCCAACCAGAAGAACGCCAAGTCAAACCCTAAACCCTAAACCCCTCTGTTGGTAAGCCGACTCTGTGGGTAGCAGTTCGGTGTTATAATCGGTCAGAAAAGGTTCTACCTGGAGGGTCCTTTTTTAGGATACCTAGTTTTATGGTTAGGATCTGCTAAATAGAAAACGAGGTACCTTAAAAAAGGGGTAGGGTATGAGCCTCTAGGTAAGTTCGGCCTTTTCCCTTTCCCCTTGGTTTACTTCGGGATCAGCAGGACGTGCTCCTACGTGTAATGCGGTCTTGACTACACTTCTTTGCCCAAGTCCATGAATCCGAAATTCTTAAGCCCTACCCAGAAGCCCCATAGTAGTTCCTTTTTGTGGTTCTTATTTAGAATCCTACAACCCGAAGGCCCCAACCTCCCTAAACCTTCACCGGACTGGGCAGTGCTTACCACTATGGGCTATTAGACCTCAAGGGTACCTTAATCTACCCTTAATAGGGTCCTAATAGGGATCTTTAGGGTCTAATAGCCCATGGTGGTAATCCTTACCGGCCGGTTCGACGGCTTTGGAAGAGCTCGGTGGCTTGGGCTTTAGGCTCTGAGGGGTTTAGGGTTAGGTGTTGCGAGTTGTTATAAGGTTTACAAGGTTTTGCTGCAGGAGCTTGCTCACGAAACCAGCGGATCTTGTGGGTGATGCTTGTTTGTTGAAGTCACGACCTTTCAGGTTCCGACGTTAGCAGACTTCCCTCACCAAAAAACTCATGCGGGTGGTGTGCACATTGGTGTTGGGTATTTCGGCACTAGTTAACTGCAACCGGTGGGTCTAGTCAGAGCCCTCACCCACAGCTTGCGTAGGCTTGGATTTCGGGTTCACTGTACTTCGGTCAGCGCATGCCTGCCCTAAACCCTCCAAGAGTGTGTATAGAAGCTTTGAGGCTAAGGGGCTCCAATGCTGCAGTCGTTGGATGGTTCAGCATGGTCCGACCTTTCAAAGACAAGAAAAAACATAGCCAACCAGAAGAGCTCGAAGCATGAAGCTGCTGTCTGAGAGTTTAGCGACAATGGCGGGACCATTTACGGAGATGGTACCGACAAAGAGTCCATCTACACTGAAGCTCGTATGCCTGTGACCTCCGTTTTTGGGCGGTTCTACATACAAGCAGCTGAATATCATCGAACATATGTGTACATATCTATATACCAAGATAACTCATCTAATACCATTTACTTGCTTAGTCCTTCTGCTAATGCGCATACGAACAAAAAGCATAAACAGACATGCATATACATACATATATATATATACATACACATACATGCAGCATGTTTCATGACTTGTAGGAGGGAGGCATAAAGAACCACAGCTTCAGACTTCGATGCAAACATCCGCCCGGGACAGTTTGCCCCTTTGCACCCAGAGACCCCAGGATTAGCACATCTACAAAACTGAGTAGATGATGAGCATCCTTCTCTTTCTCTATCTATCTATCTATCTACCTACCTATATCTATACGAATCTATACCTATAAGGGAATATTTCGCTTTACACGCATAGGTAAATATGTTTGTACGATATGCACAAAATACAAATAATCAACACGTGTGTATAAATATCTATATATATATATGTATATATATATATATGTAGTAGCATTGTACAGCACATGAAAGTCTCTGGGTAAGACGAATCAGCAGACAGACATCGGTCCATCGCTGAATGGGTTGCAGCTGGGCTTCTTCTAGGTCTTTTCGCTGTAGGGTCTACCTTGCAAACTTTTTTGTAGGCTCTTAGGGTCTACCTTTCAACTACCAAAACCTACTTTTTTGTAGGCTCTTAAAAACTGACTGTCAATCCCGTCAACCCCGAAAGGGAATGTGTAGGGACCGTACAGGAGAGCAGGTGTTGGTAGGTTAAGGTAGGCCTTGACGTCACGTTAGCCCAGAAGCGTCTTTCTCTTCAGACCTAACTCTTATAGGGTTTGCTCGTTATACAGGCTTCGAGATACCGTTGTAAACGAGCTTTGCTTTTCAGACTAATTCTATATTCTGCCATTCGTTTAGATAGTGCTTGATAGGTAGAACTTATATAAATATCATCGGTAATAGTAATGTCATTTATACTTTGATAAATCTTTGATTTATTGTATTTCATCTTCGGTTATATATTATTTAATACGGCTTTTTATCTATGTATGTTTGAAATTAGTCCATAAATTCTTCCTGTGCTATTGGTAAATCCCCCCCCCCGCCTCATTCCGGAAGGTTATAATGCGACTAAAAATTGAGATGAGGGGATGCGGCGTGCGTTAAAGAGCCCCTTCCCCGGCAGACTATATTATGATTAAATACGACGGGTCGTATGATCGGGCTCTACGACGGGTTTATGTGATTTCGTCAGTGACCGGCGACCCGTGTCGGAAGAACACCCAGGCTTCTTTTCAAATGGATCGAGACGCGCGTTGTTTCCGCAGGCATCCCATGCTTGGCCTTTGCAGCCTTCGGCGTGGCTTCAATGGCAGAGCCCTCAGAGATTATGGCTCTGAATCCCTTTCACATTCAAGCCGGGTGTAGGGTTTAGGGATTCGGGGCTCAGGAAGCAATACAGCAGCAATATGTTCTATAACGGCATTTTGTTTCTACTGCAATGGCAACAAAACCGAATTCCCAAGGAGAACCCAGGTTACACTGCACACTGCACACCACAGCATGTTGCAGGAATCCTCAACCCGAAACCCCTATTCTGCTACCAGCAGTCATTATCTTCTAGATTCTAGTCGCTATTGCTACCAATCTAAAGACACTCCGCAGTATACGGACATCCATTGTTCCTGCAGAGCCCCGTATACACTGACCTCAACCCTGATACAGACCCTATCTCATGTAGACTGAACCTGGTCAGCATCAAGCCACAACGGTGTCCCAACGAGGATCCCGTGTTCAGACCTAGTTTTTGGGTTAACCAAATGTCTGGTCAGGAACCTACAATCAAAGACACTCTTATAGGGGCCTTAATAATTAGAATAGGGTCTTGGGGTCCATTATGCTATAATTGTAATACGGAACCCCCAAAATAGCATTGGTAAATATTAAGGCCTCTATCGAACGTTATGTTGTTGGTCCGTCCCCAGAGCACCCAAGAAGCCTTGTATGGGAGCTTCCGAAAATTAGGGGTATCTTATTTTGGGTCCTCAAAATAAAGATCCTACAGTGCTATTTAGGGTACTATATTAGGGTCCCCTATTTTGGGAAACTCCCATATAATTAAGGAACATTCTGATTAAGTCATAGTATTGCTCCCTGTTTCGTACACCATGTAAAGCTCTGGATAAGCCCTTCAACGCTTTTGTCGCCCTTTGTAAAAGCAGATGGAAATTCAACTGAGGGGTATTGGTCTTTCTTGGCACCTCCATGCCCACAGGGTGGTTACGAACCCACCCCGAGGGTCCACCCATAGCATGTATACGCTGGATGAAACTCTGCAAAACCGAAGCACTGCCTGTAACCTGACAAAACCGTGGGCTCTACCCGCTTGCCCATTACAGGAGTAATACAGCTGCACCTTGAAGACCAACACCCCGAACCCTTACACCTTCAGAGCTTTGAGACCGATCGGCGTCAGAGTTTATTTTGGTTTCCACAGTTGCAACAGCATGGTTAAGCTCACGAGGGTTTAGGGTACAGGGTCTGCAATTCGGGCAACCCAGTCTAGACCTTGACCAAATGGGCCAGCCGAATATTCAGGCTGACAGCACCAAGAAGCCGCGGAACAGGGTCGGATGTCAGTCAAAAGGAGTAAGCCAGACTCGAAACTCGACCTTTGGCACCAGTACCTCAAACCTTTTCGGATTTTTGCTACCTTATATATAAGTAAGAGATGACAACCTACAATCTTTGGTAAAGCTTCAGGCTACAGGTGAGCTCTAAAGTCCACACACCATATTTGTCACAGAGCCACCAATAGCCCTAAACCCGAAACCCGAAGCCCTGAACCCTCAAGAACAAAAATAGATAGAAGTAGCGTGTCTTCGTCCATCCTGTCCTGGACCCCGACAAAGCCCAGCCGAGCCCGCCCGAAACACAGAGACCCAGCAGCCCCCAGAGACCCAGCAGCCCCAGCCAGTAATAAAACAAATCTATTGTAACCACAGTCAGTGAAGGCTATAGACATCCGCTCTTGGCAAGACTGTTTCTCATCTCCGCCTCTTGCCTGCCCAAGACAAGACGCACTCCGCGGTAGACAGGGTTTGAGTTGAAGGCTTCCGGCTATCATATTGTATACTTTATTACATCTAGTATATTGTACATTACTAAACCTTACACTATACTATGTTATTCTATTCGGTGGGGACTGCGAGGTTGAACTCGACATTTAGGACTCAACGAGGCGGAACATGGACGTGACCCTTCCTTTCAGGAAGGTCGGCGAGGGTTCTGGCCATGCACATAGTCGAGCTGCGTTGCAGCAAGGATCTTTTGAGGGACTTACCTGTCCAGTATCCTCGGGGATGCAAAGGTTGTGGTATAGTTTTAGGGGCCCGGTCTTCGACCAAGCTGCAAGGCCAATCGAATTCTGAGGGCCCCAGTCCGCATAGCTTGGCCCCCAAAAGGTACTTTGGCCATCTACATATCACCTGCAGCCAAAAAGGCCTACCTTTTTAAGGAACTATACATAGAAACCATAAGAAGGATGCCTAAGAAAGGGAGGTCTTTTCGGATA
Organism: Symbiodinium sp. clade A Y106; assembly: GCA_003297005.1. Classification (NCBI taxonomy): domain Eukaryota; class Dinophyceae; order Suessiales; family Symbiodiniaceae; genus Symbiodinium; species Symbiodinium sp. clade A. Next base: position 52,651 of record BGNK01003255.1, on the reverse strand, counting down.
CAGGTAGCTTTTATAGGGCTTGCAGGGTCTAGGGTTCTGTAGCTTTGAAACCTGGCTGGGAATACGCGCTTTAGGGGCTCGGACCCTCAGGTCACCCTCAATTCGGCCAGACCAGGAAACACGGGTTCCCGTATAGTCCCTAATGGTCTATTTGTCTATATATCAATCGTTCTTTTTCCTTTGTTTCTATTTATCTGTCTACCTATCTATATTACAGATGTATATAATATAATATAATATAATATAATATAATATATATATATATATATATATATTGTATGTAAGATAATACATGTACTTGCCCGAAGAATGGATGGAAAATGTGCCGCACGCCCTAAAGGGTTCTTGAGTTTGGAGAAAAGAGATTTGGTCAGGGCAGCCGCACCACAGACAATGTCCGCTGGGACGCCGCCGCGTTGCAGATTTGCGCTCGCATCCTATGATTTAGAGAGGATCGCGCCGCCGCCTTTGGGTCTCAAGAGTCTTTGTGAGAAGAACTTGGGGGAAAGCATTTTGCCCATTGGAAAGGCATTCTGGCCGATCTCCGGGTGGTTTGCTGGTGGTCTCATGTGGTGTCCTGGCGCTCTCCTGGTGGTCGCTCTGCGAAGGGGTTCTGGGGGTCGTGGTGGTCATCGTCGCTCTGGTCGCAGTGGTGGTCTTAGTGGTCGTGATCGTCTTGCTGGTCGTGGGCGTCATGGCCGTCAAAGGTCGACCACTGCTTGTGATCTACGAAGACGTTATATCAGGGAATTTTCCTGGTGTCTACTGCGGAGGTGTTCACACTATATAAGAGGATGTGTCCGCTATGGGAATGCTTCGGAAGCAGTTGGGGAGAGCTTGGGGAGTGGGTTGGGAGTGNGAGGAGGTAGGGAGTGGGTTGGAAAGAGGTAGGGAGTGGGTTGGAAAGAGGTTGGGAGTGGGTTGGAAAGAGGTAGGGAGTGGGTTGGAAAGAGGGGTTGGGAGCCAGGCCAGGGCAGGGCAGGGCAGGGCAGGGCGCAGGGCAGGGCAGGGCAGGGCAGGCGCTTTCCACGTCACGCCTGCACCTCTATTTCAACTTTGGGTTTGGTGTGTTTGGTGAAGGTTTTGGGATTTAGGGTTTGCGCTAAGCTTCGGGAGCAAAGTCACATGAAAGTCGTTCAGCACCCAGTGTAAAACCTTAAACCAACACCATGCTTACGAAGACGACCCAGCGAAAACCCGTGACCGAACACCATGCTTACGAAGACGACCAAGCAAAATGCATATCCCAACACCCTTTCTTATATAGTGAGAACACCTACNCGAAAACCCGTGACCGAACACCATGCTTACGAAGACGACCAAGCAAAATGCATATCCCAACACCCTTTCTTATATAGTGAGAACACCTACTTTGTAGACACCAGAAAAATAGGTGGATTATATACAGTACATCCCGAAGGACCCTAACCAATAGAACAGCTAGCCACCAAAGCTCGAAAGCTCTTTGTTCAAGAAACGCTCTTTGTCTACGAACAAGTCAAAACGCAAAAGGACTCTGATTTTTATTTCCGAAGTCGCAAGTCACTTTTTGAAGTTGCCTTCATAGCGAAAAGCGTTTCCCCGAAAAGTTGAAACCACAGTTGAGTGCATCGTCAAATTTGCCTTCGAAGTTAATTCGCAAATGCAAAAACTGCTACTGAAGCAAATTCTAAACTGCTTCGGTGCCTGGCCGAAACTGCCACCCTGTTTTTCCGTGTGCTGAAGGTGCATTGAGCTGCATACCTGTGTGTGTGTGTGTCTCTCTCTCTCTCTCTGTCTCTCTCTCTCTGTCTCTCTCTCTCTCTCTCTCAGTTTGCTAACAAATAACACAGCCAACACAAAGTCGAAGAGCAGTTTAGTAGCAGTTTCGTTTTGAGCCCCATGGAAATGCTAGCCAGCGTGAAGCAGCTTGGCATCAGTTTGAGGAGAAGCTCGCTGGAATTTTCCGCTAAAATCCGCTGGCAGTTTTAGCCTGGGTTAGCTTCGTAGCTAAATTTGCAGTTCTAGTTTCAACTTTGAAGCGAATGTATTACCTATTTTCTACGCCCTCAGCTTAAATATGGTCAAAGTTAACATCGACCGAAATTGACATTGTAACTTTTATCCTTTCCCACTTTGCTGACTTAGCTGGTCTATTGGGCCCATACAGTACCCATGAGATGTGCGACATGAGTATTAATATATCATGCAGTTTGGATTGCTTGGCCCCGTAGGTGCCGCATCTCCAAGGTAAGGCCGTCATCTGAAACTTATGCAAATGACTGCCACCGACCACGCAACAACACTCCACCAAAGCCCCTGTTCGAGGAAAGGGATTTACGCGCTGACGTGGCTCACGACTTGGCATCTTGGCAACTAAAGGCTTTCGGTGCAGGGCTTGCGGAGTTTAAGGTTTGGGCTTATACTTGCAGCATACTTCGAAGGGTGTGTAGGGCATCTCGTGCGAGACGGACGGCTGTAACCGTCGGCCGTGTCCCATGGGCAGGATGGTACGGGGATCCCCTCATGCCAAACAGCAGACCCTCCTCGCCAACAAAGAGCTCCTGCGATAGCTGCCAAGACCTACGCAACACCCCTGCTTCAAATTCAGAAGGTTTTCTCCACGATGCATGCTATATACGAGCCCTGAGGGTGGCATCCCCTTCGGTTGCAAGTGGCTGAAGCAGCACAGTAGGTAAGTGGACTCCTCTCATCAACACACGCTTGGCTATGCCTTGGTAACTGATCGATAGAAAGCTGGGTAGAAACTCAGAGAAAGCATCTAAAGCTGGGTTTAGGGACCTTGAACCCTTCACCTCACAACACAAAAAAGCTTGCGCAAACAGCAGCGCAACATGAGCTGCGGGGGTCCAGCTTGAAAAGACGATTCAACCAGAACATTTATAAATACAGCTAATGATGGAAAACCACGTGTTCATTTGGTAGAAGTATGATGAAACTTCGGACAGCATTGTAACCCTTGCGAGTTGATCTCGCTGCAGCGGCAGCCGACGAATTGGTGACTAAACCTACAAAGAAGACATGTCCTCCAACAGTGACGCAAACTTCTGGATGCTGGTAGCGAGCCGATGCACAACTCCGAGTCGTCAACTGTGTTAAGGACCGGCGACGACATGCCGTCATATGTTCACAAAGCGCAGAAGCCCTCAATCTCGAAAGAGAGCTCTGCGAAAGAAATGGGATTGGGATTGGCATCTGTCGCCTTGGGGAGCTCTTGTGCTAAATACCTACACACCTTACGTTATATAAACCTGAAAGAACTCGCTACAGAATCTAGCACGGCCCAACAGTCCAATATGGGCTTCCTCAACGATAGGGTGATATGACTTGCCTTACTGAAAGTAATGTACTCATATTACTGGTGCTGTGTACATATAAACACATATGTACATATATGCACCCTGCGAACAACGGGATGAACAAGGAATGGAATGACAGTGCTTGCCTCAAGGAGAGGCAGACGTCTTGCGAGACGTCGCTGTCCCGCCGTGAGGGGGGCAGCTTGCTGACGCCAATTGGCTAAGTTCTGGGCACACTTGACTAGAGAGTTCTATCAACATAGGTTCAGGATGTACTGTAGGCTTAGGGGTCCAACAGTTGATGGGACTACACTTAGCCTGATTCTTCGGGTGCCTTTTCCAGGGAATGTGTAGGCTGAGGTAGCCCTCAGCCCCATAAACTTCATCGGAACTCCTGAAACCCCCCTCCACAGTCTACACTCTACCTAGAGGCTCCATAGTAGTTCCTTTTTAAGGCTCATATGTAGACCCTCATAAGGAAATCCCAAAAAGGGAACTGCTATGGAGGCTATGGGTACAGCCCGATACGAGTCTCGCCCTGTGGAATAAATGGACCCTGAAGCCGTACAGCCGTACAAAGCCCTGCACCCGAAATGGGAGTTTCCGAAAATTAGGGGTACCTTCTTCTGGGGTCCTCATAATGAGGATCCTCCTATTTAGGGTACTAACTAATTTGGGGTCCCCTATTTTCGGAAACCCCCCCCCCCCCCAAATCACTAAGACCTTGAAGGCCCCCAAGCCCTGAATGACTCCAAACTATAGAGGGCTTAATAATTTCCTGTAATCTTCTGGGGGTTCCTGATTCCTGATCATAACTCTAGTATAATGAGCCCCCAAACCCTATTAAAATGACTGAGGCCCGTATACTATAACCCTACATCCTAGACCCTCAAATCCATGTTTAAAGTGCCCAAACTGCTCACGCAGGGGTGTTGAACTGCAGTGACTCCGACAAGGAGGGCGGCTCCTCTGTTGCGTAGGATTTTAGGGCTCAGAGGGGCTTTAGAGGGTTTCGGGCTTGGAGGTCGTGCAGTGCTTGGTGACGGTTTAGGGTTTAGGGGTTTAGGGTTTAGGGGTTTAGGGTTTAAAGGTTTTTTTAAGCTCCTTTTTATGTCTGCCCAATCGTCTAGGCTTACATAAGGCCATTCGGCCAGGAGTGGGTGCAAGCTCCCGCCCACACCTCTGCAAAAAACCCTCATCTCAGTACTCACCCCTCTGGCAGCAACGCCCTCGATCTCCCTCATACTTGTGCCGCGCGAGGATCTTGTCACGAGCCACCAGACTCCGTCTGTTCGTCCTCCTTGTGCGCCAGGTTGTAGTACAAGGCTCCGTCGAAGTAGGCCAAGCGCTGCACTTGTAGTACACTCAAAGTGCTCGGACCATAGGTTTTGGCCACATCTTCCGAGGTGATGATTCCTCCCACCCAACGATGGTACACATTGTCCAGGACGTCTACCGGCAGGGCATCGAGCAAAGGGGTTTAGGGTTTAGGGTTTTTGGTAGGGCTTTGTAGGGTCGAGGGTTGCAGAGGGTAACATCGGGACCGTAATAGTGTTAGAATAGGGCATTGGGGCATTTTGTACTAATGCTTATACTACGGAAAGCCCCCCATAACAGTATGGGTAATTATTAAGGCCTTTATTGCTAAATCCTTATAGTAGCCATAGTAGTCCGTATAGACCCCCTTTAAAGGAACCCTAAATCTTAGGTACTTACTGAAGCCCCAAAATTAACGTCTGGGAGGGCTCGGAAGCCTCTGGGCTTCCCCTGCTCCCAAAGGATCCTGGGTAATGTAGGAGCCTTATTAAGAAACCTTGGGCCTTTATTAGGTATTCGGGTACCAAAAAATGAATCCAATGGGGGTTATAGGCCCAGGGCACCTTAATCAGGTTCCTACATTACCGCTCTGGGGGGAATATTTTCCCACATCAGACTAGCCTGCCCAGAGGCCCCATAGTAGTTCCTTTTTGGGGTTCATATATAGAATCCTATAAGGTAATCCCAAAAAGGAACTTAAACTACTATGGCCTTATCGACGAAGATCTCTAGGCCCATACCGCGCCACAATCAAATATTAAGGCCCCTATATTACGTCCGAGTCCTGCAACTCCTGGTCAAGGTCCGTGGACATGTAGAGAATCTCACTCGTCAAGGAATTGAGCCTTAGTCACACATAGAGCCTCAGGCCTCCACATTGAACTCAAGATGTCTAACCCACAGGGTCCAGGTACCAATATAGTAGCTACTTCGTAGATAAGCGGGCCCCAAAAGTATACACTATACTACTATACTATCACTTGGACCCTTTGGGTAATGTATGGGCCCTGCGTCATACGAATAGCTTTTTGTTGGGAATGGGGGAGTGCAAACCACTATACATGTAACCGGAATGGGCATTTATGGCTGATAAACGGGGCCTTGACGACACATAAGGCTTTCAAAAGGAACCCTGCAAAAAAGGAACCGCATTGGTCATCTTTCATGCTGTCTCAGGCTCCTATACTAATCAGCTTTAGACTGTGGCTCCGGTGCTCCCATGCCACTTGCTCTTGCAAAATCGATAACGCTCACAGACTCTGGCCGCTCAATTTCAGGACAGCCAGCGGGACTGGTTCAGCGAAAGCCNGCCCAGCCCAGCCACCCCACCCCACCCCACCCTGACTACCCCGAACAAAAGGGGCCTGAATGATTACCAATACTATTTTGGGCATTCCTGGATTCCTGATGATAACCATAGTATATAAATATAGAATAATGGTCCCCAACACCCTATTCTAAAAATTAAGGCTATATATATATATATATTATATATATATATAGTACCATTTCCAATGTGTAGCCCACAGTTCAATACCGATACCTTCGGCCTCGGAAGCACACGTACCCTTAACAAGCCACTCTAAATCAAGCAACGTCGACTGGTGCCCCTTCTTGACTAGGCCGCACACAAGGGCGCACATTGAATGAAGCCGTAATGCAGAACAACCCCCAGCCACCCGAAGAACAAACAAGCTCGCTAGATGAAAACCTCTCTCGCTCTCGCTCCGTCGCGGACCCGTCAAAGCCCCTGGAACCCTGAACACTTTCAAAGTGGACCAGGGCTGGCGCGCTCCGTCATCTAAACCCCTGCTTTGGAACTCAGAGGAATAGTCCTGGGTCCAGGGTTTATAGCAAGACTCAGGAGCTACGGTTCAGGGCTTGGGTTTCAGGGTGACGACGATGACGACGACGACGATGACGACGATGACGGTTTTGATGATGTTGGTAGTCATCATCTAAGCGATCGTAGCAACCAGGTGATCCGGGCTACGGTCTTGCGTGTGTGTGTGTGTGAGGACAATGGCTAGGTTCCAGAGATCTATAAAGGCTTTAAGTTAAAAGTTGAAGCTTCGCGCTGCTGAACGTCCGACTAAAGGCTTGAGGATTTAGAGCTCTGTATTCCGGGTAATTGCGCTGTTGCACCGGGCTTCCATCAATTGGGCAACTCCCAAACCTGGCATCACCGCGGACATCCTACCCGAGACCCCTGCATGATCAACAATATATTAGCTTGAAACAGTTGCTAAATTCCGCAATGATGTAATGTACACTCGTTGCTTAGAAGCTAATGGGTTCTCACCCCTATAAACCTCATAACCCTCTAACCCTAAACAACCCTAAGCCCAAAATCCAAGCCCTAACGCTGCAACGGGGAAAAGTGCTCTGGCCCTGGCGATGGAATACGGCGTTTCAGCCACCTTCTTGCGGTTCCTAGGCCCGTTGAGGGTTTGGGATTTAAATGTTTAGGGTTTTGAAGGTTTCACGTTGGGTTTGGGCTTCAAGAGTTTAAGGTTTGAGGGCTTAAGAGTTTAGGGTTTCCGGGCTTAGGGCATCAAGGCTAGTGGTAACTGTGGCGTCGTGTTTGATCTAAGCTTGTTTGTCCAGTATCCTACAATTGTCAGAGGTTGACTTTCGGAAGTATATAGGGAGTATAGCAACCCGCCAAAACCCCAAAAGGATAAAGGTTACCTACGATACCACTCATGTAAAGGATCCGAGTATATGAATGTTCGGCATTTGGGCTCTTAGGGGCGTGGATAGATTCAGGGTCTCAGGTTTTGGTGCTTTCTTTGGTGCAGGAATTTAGGTTTTCGGGGTTTCGGGTTCGGCAGGTTTAGGGGCCTGCGTCTGTACGTTCTTGTGTCCGTCGTTCGGGTTCATGCAAAGCTTAGGCAGTTTGCCCAAGTTAGGCTCTGTACATGTGACCTTGTGCTCACGAACTCTTCGGTTTGCGGTGCTAGGGCGTTGGGGCTTCGGGTTCTCGCGGAGCAAACCAAACCCTGTCTGACTGACAAGTTCCTACACTCTGCTACACTTCAACCTAAAACTCAAAAACTCATGACCACCAGCCACGACTCAGCATGGGAGCCTTCACGCAGCAAGGGCTGGTCAAGAAAAGGGCTTCAAGACTTCCGTATTAGAGTTAACAGCGCGTGGCTCGATTTGCTATCTACCCATAGGCTCCATAGTAGTTCCTTTTGGGGATTACCTTATAATGGCGTTCTAATACTAAGTATGAACCATAAAAAGGAACTACTATGGAGCCTCTATAGGTATCTACTCCTGGCACCTCAGAACATAGCACCTTCCTCTTGACCTATGTTCCTGCCCTCTTCGTATGGGAGCTTCAGCGAACCCGGCACCCCAACATAGATGTTACATGGTAGGATCCTTATTGACAGCACTCCTAAGTCAATCCCCCCTAAGTTTAAGAGAAGAGACGCATCTATGAAAGAGAGAGAGAGAGAGGGAGGGGGGGGGCTCTGAGTCCCAAAGCATCAACCCATGACATCCTTCTCGTATGCCGACATTTTCAAGCGCTTCGGGTTCCGAAGAGAAAGCCGAGACAGCCCCTGAAACTGGGTTCTTTGTCAGGGGGTTTCAGCTGCCATGCTAAGGAAGGATTTAAGCTACTGTATATCCCGCCTATGTAAGCCTAGATCAATGTGAAACCGTGTAAACCCCTACAACAAATGTCGACAGAGCCCGATCACTTTCTGAATGGTACCTTCAACTGTGCTTTGAAGTGACCAAGGAGAAAAGGTATAGACTTTCATGTCAAAATGGAACCTTTAAGGAACAGGTCCAACATAGGGTACTAAAGTAGGGTACTCCAGAACATGGTCAATTGGGATCCTGAGCAAGAGCCCAGGGAAGCGTCTGGCCCTGGATTTTAGAAGCCTTCCCTCGGGGACTTGCATGGTTGGGTTTGTGGAGTTAGTTTGGGGTGGGTTTTGAGGGTTTGGGATTGAGGATGATACAGTCTGGGCATTCCGGGTTATTTGGATTGATTGATGAGGCTTAGATTAGATTCTGTTGCTTCTTGGCTCGTCAGTTGCTGGACAGCTCTTGGGGGGGTTCGGCCTAGGGTTGGATGGCTTACTGCTTCAGGGCTGCCGATGCACCTGCTGGAACCCGTGAAAAACCTATCAAACCCTACCCAAACCGTTAAAGGACTCCCGTAATTCATTCCGAATTTCTCAGGTTTCTTGAGGCAGGGGCTGGGCATCTAGTTGTGCCCAAAATCCTTGCGAAGCTTTCTTGGGACAGAGACCCCTACTGAGTACCCGCATCCTCAAACTTCTCCAAAACGTAACTTCTTTTTGCAGCAGGCATCGTTTTGTAATACTAGTACTATTTTGTTTTGTTGTTGGGACTATTGTTTGCACTCAACTATTGTTACCAGTGCAGTTGCTGTATTTCAAGACTGTTACTTTCAGTATTAACAACTACCTTAACCCTGAAGAACCTACCTTTTTCAGGACTTACATAAGGAAATCATAATAAGGAACCCTGAAAAGGTAGGTTCTTCAGGGTTAAGGTATGATTCCGATCCCTATCTTACGGTAGGAAGGCTCAGGGTCATCCTGTGGGCGAAAATGCCTGCCTCACTGCCGAGTGTCTATAGCTCTTCACTGTAAGGTTTAGGGTGTAGGGTGTAGCGTTTAGGTTTTGGGGGCAAGGTTTGGGGTTTATAGCGCTGTAATTTCGTTGTGCGTACATCTTTGCGTTGGGGTATAGGGCGGTTTAGGGCCTTGCTGGTTCGCGGTTTGGACTGTCGGTTGCCCAAGAAGCGCAGCTTCCTAAATACTGGGTTTACTGCACAAATGGCGACAACAGGGGCAGCAAACAGTCCGTAGCGTAACTTTGGGGCCTGCAGTCTGAGTCATCGATACACCGCTCCCTTCATGTTCATGGTAGTCAAACGGGAAACGACGGCAGTGAGGCTGGATGGTGAGAAACAGGGGAGAGCTGTACAACACAGAGTTGCGAGAGCTTCAGATAGCATATGGGCCTGAATGAATGATTAGCATAACATGCACTGTAATTAGAAAATAGAACCCTGAGGAAGAATATGGGGTACCCATAGGCCCCATAGTAGTTCCCTTTTGGGATTACCTTATAGGATTCTATATATGAACCCCAAAAAGGAACTACTATGGGGCCTCGGGGTAATTATTCAGGCTTGAAGCGGTCTGCTTTGCAAACCTCCGAAACCTTGGAGCGCACCTGCCTGGGTTCTAGCAAAACAGAGACCGAGATCCAGGACATTGGTCGGTATATGGGAGTTTCCGAAAATGAGGGGTACCTTATTTGGGTGTCCTTGCAATCAGGATCCTACTATTTAGGGTACTATATTAAGGTCCCCTATTTTTGGAAGCGCCCATATGTATGTGTGTACAATGTTCTAATACATGTATATGTATATCTACACATTATAAAACAAACATGTAGTATGAATGTATTTGGGGTCGCAATATACAGCCCTTATAACTCAAGTAGGTACAGAGATCTGCAACTGAAGTTCGGGGTTTCTGGTGATTCGGCCTTCAATATCAGTCCAGCAACCCTTCCTTCCAGGATCGAAAGCAGCTCATCACAGGTATTGAGGTTACCGGGTTGTGGGGATTGGGGTTGTGCTAGGATTGGCGATTGTAGAAGATGACGAACTTCTGAACAGCTCGAGGTTTATGTGGGTCATTTGCTGCACGGAACTCCCACAGAAATTGACGGTTGGCTTGCTCCTTTCCAAGTTCTCTCGCTGACATTAAGGCTGTGAGCTACGCCCTCGTTCAGTTTTGGGAGCTGAAGGTAGGACAGGACCCCTATAATATAGATCACGAAAGATCTTTCCCGTAAGACCTCACATGATGGGATCCATAATCTTCAGACGCACCTGTAAAGACTTTCATGCTGAGGGTTCCGGAAGCCAAACCTTTAAAATGCTACAGGGGGCAGTCTGGCTATCACTTGGAGCATTGGGACGCCAGTCGCCGCAGATTGCAAGCCAGTCCATGCTAAATCATAGGTACCCATAAGCTGCATAGTAGTTCCTTTTTGGGATTACCTTATAGGATTCTAAACATGAACTTTAAAAAGGAATTACTATGGAGCCTCTAGGTAAACGGAAGTAACTGGCCGGCCGGCGTCTTGGGAGTTCTCTCCAATTATGACAGTGATGACTGCTATGACGTCAAGAAGAGCCATTGCACTTTAGTTTCACAACAACTCTGCAAAACGAAGCGCCGCTGAACTATAAGTTTCGAAGCTCGAAGAAGCACTCTGTGGAGACTCCCCTGCGGTGGAAGATCCAGCCCTTGAAAGCGGCAGAAGGCAGAACGGAGCCTTTACTTCCCAAGCTTGGAGGTCATCCCTTCACCTGTAGTGAAGGGCCTCAAGTGTTAAAGCCGATTAATTCGAGTAGGGTTTTGAGGTATATCATGCAATGTTTGTTATAAGAACCGGTACCATACCTAGCCTCGACTTTGCAGTTGTGACTCTTGTATATCTTTTGGGTGTAAAGTAAAAACCCTGCAGAAGCGTAGGTTATCGTGGTAGTGGAAGGTGGGGTTTGCCCATAGGCCCCATAGTAGTTCCTTTTTGGGATTACCTTATAGGATTCTATAGATGAACCCCAAAAAGGAACTGCTATGGGGCCTCTGGGGAGTCGTCCGGGCAGAAAGGAATGAACAATCCACGCCGCAAGCGCATAATGAACAACAGCCATTCTTTAGGCTTCCTTGAACCCATTCTAGTTATTAGGGCCCTTGCGCAGGTTTTGAGCATCATATTTGGGCTGCTATAGCTAGAGTTCAGCAGCCGATAAAAAGCTCCCAAGAGAATTCGTGTGACTCACTCAACCTTACCTACAGCCCCCCATGTAGTTTGCTGTCTTGCCTACCCATTATAGTGGTTTGGATCAATGAAAGGCCATTTAGCTTCGAACAGCGGCTGAAGTGATGGGTTTTGATTGGAGGACCTGCAGAGGGGTTGCGCCTTCTGCCACTCTCATCATCATCGAGGCCGAAACTCAATCAAACCATAAACCCCAACAGTCTAAGTCGTCAACCTTTTCGACGACCGGCAAAGACAGGTCGAAGCGGCTTTCGAGCCCGCAATGTAGTGCTGGTGAACCAGAGCCGCAAATAACACAACATAGAGAGGCCTGAACGATTAGTATTACCAGTCCTTAGGGCTACCTCTTCTACTTACTATACTTATACTATCACATGCCCCCACACACACACACACGCACACAAAACATCGATTGCAGTTACAGCTTTCTGGCTCAGGCCTGCCTTTGCTGCTTGCTTTTTTGATTCTTGCGCCCTCCGCGTGTCTTCTGCGCGAACCTTGCAGTTCTGGGGCGCTCGCGGCTTACTGTAGGGCTTGGGAGGTCCAAATTTCAGGGCTTTACATAGCCGTAGCCGTCTGCAGACTGGCCACGGGCTCTTCGACATAAGGCAAGAGATCAAAAATTGATCTACCTCTAGGGCCTGGGGCTGCGCTAGGGTTCAGGGCTTTACGTGGCGGCCTGCACAGGCTCTTCTCAGAAAAGGCATGATGAACCTAGAGTCCTAGAGGCCCGGAGCACTTGATACCTTCGTGCTGGTTGTCTATTTCGCAGAAAGGCACGAGGGGTCTCTGATGATCCTGAGTTGAACCTTGCTTAAGCCCGCAGATTACCTCTCTATCTTTGTACGCAGGTTTGCGGCCCGCACTAAGGGTCCAGATACCTAAGATTAATAGGTATATACAGATATGTTACACTGTGTCCTGTGAATATCATTATACTGTACTATACCTTTGCCATGTTGTACTTTACTATATACTATACCGTATGGTACTGTACTGTACTGTACTATACGACATTTTGCACATACACATACATGCACACATACATATATATATATACACATGCATACATATTACATGCGTTATAGTCAGCAACATCACACTGAATTTCATTCTCTCGTGCCTGAGCTGTGGCACGAACAAGCCAACCTGTAGAACCGCAATCCTACCAACCTCGCTGTCCAAAAAGCTTCAAATGCTCCCGAAGTTAGCTTGCCGCATGACGTCCGCCAAAAGGGGTGTGAACAAATTGGGGGGGGGGGGCTTGTCCTTACTTGACAAGTTTCCCCGATGTTCTGACTGCAAATGCTTCCGTAACCCCGCACAGTAAACCGCACAGCCGCAACATATTTCCGAAGAACTCCAAACCAAGCCAGAAAAACCCTAATTTCTGCATTGCAAAGAAGTCAACACACCCGAAGCTTAAACCCAGAAGCCTGCAGCCGACCATACAGCCGGAATATGGAGTAGAGCTACCACCAGGGACCCGAAAAATTATATTGTCAGTTATTGGGACGGACTTTATATTGAACCCTATACCCCTAAGCTGTAACTAACCCGTAAAACTAAACCCAAACCCTAAACCCGAAACCCTAAACCCCTAAACCCTAAGCCCGAAACCCTAAACCCGAAACCCCTAAACCTAAACCCTAAACCCTAAACCCTACCCCGTAAAACGAACCCCGCAACCCCAAACACAGCTGTCCAAGTAACATCTTCGCCGGTTTCGGCTTCTTCGGCTCCTGGAAGGAAATTCAGGACACACATACATAAATATAAAAATGTATATATATATATATAGATATCATATCAACCAACCTATCTATACATATATATATATATACGTATATAAACATATACATGTAAAATACGGCTTCGGCGCGGGCACTCGGACAAGCCAGGCGAGGTTGTTGGTGCGAATTCTGTCGAGTGAGACACATAAAAGACTAGACCGATCCATAAACAGCACATGAACAACAGAATAAATTTAGAGCCATCAAGGATGCACGAGTCTCAGGCAACCAAAAAGGAACTACTTTGGAGCCTATGGACAAGTGGGAAAATGTAGGTTTGTTCAGAGGTTGGCTGGCTCGGAGCCAGGGTTTTGGAGTGTAAGACTTCCGAACTGGGGTGAGCCGGTTTGTGTTAGGGTTTAGGGTCTAGGGGTTTAGGGTTTAGGGGTTTAGGGGTTTAGGGTTTAGGGTTTAGGGTTGTTCAGGTGCTTGCGTTTCAGCTTGCAGCAATAACACGAAGGAAAGCATAGGATCTTCAAAGTGTATCGCAGTTATGGTGGCTTCAGCGGAGCTCCTTTGCTAGGACCCGGAGACGGCTCCGTCTTCGACTACCACTATGGGTTATTAGTTTAGTGTTCAGGCTTGTGTCTCATGTGTTTAAGTAAAGTTAAAGTCAACCTTTGGGATAAGATAGGGAATGTAGTAACGCAACAAAGTTCAAGGTTATCTAATTACTCTGCTGCTATAAGTCTTGTCTAAACCGCGATAAGTCTTGTCTAAACCGCTATAAGTCTTGTGTAAACCCCATGAAACCCGCGAGAATCGGCCGCTCTAGCTGTAGCTCTTCCTCCACTCAGCAGCCGAATAGAGATTTCGGGCTTTTCGATTCTAGTGGGGTTCCGCGATCAGGTATCCCTGTTTAATGCTTTGGGCCTGGTTTCCGCAACCTTTTCTTAAAATAATGATGATGATGATGATAACCCTAAACCCTAAACCCGGACCGCTGCCTTGACGATACTTTCGACCACGAGAGGCAGCGTAGCCAGGTGCCTCGTGCGGAGGCTTGGGCTCTCGGAGTCGGCGTGCATGAACCTAAACCCTGAAACAGAAGCCCCTGAGTCCTTGTAGGCTTCAAGAGCAGGATCGGTTGGGGGGGATAGTATAGTATGGGATAATATAGTATAATATAGTATAGTATCTTTGAAGCTAAAGCCCAAAACCCGTGAAGGTCGAAACACGGACGCATGCTCGTTTTCCTGCTGCATCAGCTCATAAGCCTCGTCCGGGACGCAGGCCAAAACTTACGACAGCGGCACCCGGCCCGGACAAGTGCTTTTGGAACTAACTCTCGTCAGACATAGTCAGCCATGGCCTTCAGGGTATGGGATTCAGCATATAATAGTTGGGGGAAAAATTCTGGACTGTGGGCTCAGGGAGTCACACGTTGATCTCTGGTCGTGTTGCAGCGGGACATAAGTGGTAGAAGACTTCTGATGAAGTTGAACTTCTCGAAGCTCACGGGAACGGCAAGATGCATGCAAACATGTGCTGGGTCTTCTTGCCGCTGGGGAACTAAATACTTAGGCCGCAAATTTTGCGAACATTTGTAATGAGCCGTTGCTGCTGCTGCTGCTGGTTGTCGGCGTCTGCTGGACTCCAGTAAGGAGCACCAGACCCTCATGCACACAGACTTCACACAGCACGACAAGGGGCGCTAAACAAGAAAGCCACGCGCTAAGTTTCGTCCCCTGCTTGCCTAGACCCTCCATGTAGCCTCCATTAGACCCTAAAATACCTACTACCCGTGCAGCACACAAACTTATCAAGAACACCCCGATGCTCCGTTTGGAATTGCAGGGACAAAGAAACACAGGTCCCTGCAGAACGGAACGGAGAAGCATGGCTGACCACAACGGTCTGACAGGTGTATCCACCTCAACAGGCTAAAGCGCAAAATCGAACCAGGGCCGGCAAAGGCCGACAGACAAAAAGTTCTCAACCCCTCATTTCGTCTCTTGAAGGCGTTGCATCAAGAGCACATTGGACATGCTGCCACGACAGCTTGCATTGCAATCACTTATTCTTCCCGCGGGTGGAGTGCTTGCCGACGGTTCTTGTACGCCAGGCCCTCTTCTGCGGCTCTGTGCCATTGCAAGGCATCGGTGTCCCCTGGCTCGCAATTTACGACCCTGGAACAGAATCAACATAATCCTTAGGTACCTCAGGTTGGTTTAAAGGCTAAACTCAAACCCTATAACCCTGAACGCCTAAACCGAAAATGCCACCTAGTCGCGGTTCCCCGTCAACTTCAAAACCTTGGATGAGTCATCCTTGAGTTCCTGGAAGCATCCCAGGGCTTTCCAGCACTTGGCCTGGGTTCTTCTCCAGGTGCCAATCAACATCAGAAGATCATTTGTATACTTCACAAAACATTAATGAACAATGGGTCAAGGAACTCACAGGCATCACGCATGATTACACAAACAGCAACACAAAACATGTTTTCAACACGAACCAGATGGCACGTGACTTGATGATATCCGTCTCCAGGTCGAGATCCACGGCGCGTGCTGACGAGCAGGCGTTGAGGGCCTCTGAAAAGAGGCCTGCCGCAGCCTTGAACCTCCCGGCCTTTACCATCTGGTTTCCGCGCTCGATGTACTCATGGATGTCAACTGGCTCCCCATCCTTGGCGAAAGTAGGATCTTCACCCAGCTCCTTCATGGAACCCACCTGCTGAAGCAGTGTAGGATGTTGCAGGTCTATTTCGCTCGTCTCCCGATTGAAGGTACCGACAATGTCTTCGGTTTCCGGATCCAACAGTCGCTGGTCTGGGAGTAGGATGTACCTCACTGCCCAGACCTTCCAAAATCCCCTAATTAAGGAATATATACCTTAAATTGTAATAGGATCCCTAATATTGAAGGGTTTTTGGAAGCTCTGGGTGTAGGCCCTAAACCCTGGGCCTATAACAACATTTCCTAGCGTACCAGCCCCCGAAGATGCCCTCATATGGGGAGTTTCCGAAAATTAGGGGTAGCTTTAAGGGATCCATAAGGGTTCCTTTAAAGGGGCCTATAAGGGTTCTGTAAAGGGTCTAGGGTTTAGAGATTCCGAAAATTAGGGGTACCTTTTTTGGGGGTCCTTATAATAAGGATCCTAATATTTAGGGTACTATATTGGGGTCCCCTATTTTCGGAAACTCCCATATAGAGGGTCCATCCCCTAACACAGCAGGGAAAGCAACCCTAAACCCTACATCCTAAATTGTCTGGGTCGTAGAAAGGAATGGGGGAATGGACTATGGAGACTGCTATTGGGGATTATATAGGGACTACTATAGGGATCCATTCCACCATATTCTGCTAAGAACCAGGCAGTAAATTGAGCCACAGATACGTCCGACCGAGGTAGGAGATAGCAGGGTAAGGGCAGCCAGGCATCATTCCGGCAGCCGGGTCCAGTCGCTGAGTGTTGGGATTCCAGATGCCCATGGGAATCCTGGCTTCGTTTAGGAATTGAGGGTTCGGGGTGTTGGGATTAGGGCTTGGTGCTTAGGACCTTTATCGGGTAACAGAAAGGATGTACGAGGACCCAAAAATTGAAAATGGTGCAGCGAAAATTTCTAGCGACAACACAGTTGTGCATCGGCTACCGCACAATAGGGACTTAATAACTAATCAGAAAAAGATTTTGGTGGGTGTTATGCTGTATAATGCTGTATACTTCAATCTCTAATTACTCCGGCATGGGTTACGTACTTCCCTGCGAAGGATCTGGTTCGGCGGATCAAACATGACTCCATTCGGTGCCATGGTGTACATCTTGCCTTTGTACTCAAAGGGCTTGGTCCCTTCAAAGGCCGGGTCGAAGGCACCGTAGCCTTGATTTCCACAGAATCCAAGTCCTTTTCACCCTAAACCCCTAAAGCACGAAATCCGGATCTGCTATCTATCTAACGATCTGTTTATCAGTTTTCTATCGATGCATCGATTAGTTAGTTAATCTATCTATCTATATCTATATCTGCCTTTCTATATCTATCGTATCTATCTATGTATATGTGCATATTCCCCAACCCGAGATCCTGAACCCTTAAGGGATCGAAGGCCGCGTAGCCTTGCTGTCCCCCGGTCTGGCCGTTCATGAAGCCCTGGCGTAGTCCCTGGGAGAAACATTGCGCCGAGGCCTTCGATAACAAGAGGGGAAGACCTAACATATAGGCCCCATATGATGCTGGGCAATAAAGTTTTGGAGTGCAAATTTCCTATGATAATAATAACTGGACCCCAAGGCCTACTTCGGGCCCCATATAGTACAGTGCAGTCGCAAGAACAACCGACCGTAGCACAGGGCCTGTTGCTCCGCGTAGTAGTCATCTTCTTCTTGGTCTCCCTGGATGCCTGGCAGGGTTCAGGAGGGGCTTTCGGGGCTTGCCAGAGTTTGATTAGGGATTCATTTTTGTTTTTTACTATGCCTGGCAGTGGAGGCACACGAGGGGACAGCTTGAATCCAGAGATGAGCTCCCGAAGCCAGCCCTCACCCGTCTTGGACTTCTTCTCTAGGACATGGGCGAAGACACGCTGACGCATCCATGTCTCTGTCTTGAGAAGGTCCTCTGAAACAAGGTATCCCTCCGAGACGAGGTACTCCTTCTTGCTGCCGTGTTCTTGCCAAAGGGCTTTGGCCTCCGCGACCGTCAGCTCTTCCAGCCTGGGTTCTTGTTCAGGGATTTAATTTAAGTTACCTTAATAAGGAAACCACTTTGTTTACTATAGATTCCTATTTTGGTAACTTAAAGTCAATTCCTTGTCCCCTATACAAACCCTCATAGGTTCCTTAAAGGAACCCTTATTCCCTAAACCCCTAAACCCCTATAGATTCCTTACGGGAACCCGTAGTATGGTAACTTTAAGTAAACTCCTTAACCTCTAAAGCCCTATAGATTCATGAAAGAAACCCTTATTATGGTAACTTAAAGTAAATTCCTTACCCCCTGAAGGAACCCTTATTATGGTAGCTTAAAGTAATTTCCCCAAAGGCTCCATGTACCCATATAGTAGATACTTAGGCCTTAAAGTACCTACCTAGGGACCCCTTTAAGGCTTAAGTATCTACTATAAAAGTACATGGAGCCTTTGGGTTCTTAACAAGAACCCAGCAGCTCCTTAAGGGCCTGGACCTCCTTCCCACTCAGGCCCATGGAGCGTCCCGTTCCGGGTCCAGCCCTGGCCTTACTTGGCGAGTACCCAGAGACTCCTAGGGTTCCTTTAAAGGGGTTCTATAAGGGTTCCTTTAAGGGTGTTCTATAAGGGATCTATAGGGTTTAGGGTTTAGGAGACTCCAATATCCCTTATATAATTATGGAATATTCCTGAAATTATAGTAGGATCCCTAATATGATTTAAGGTATATTCCTTAATTAAGGGATATTGGAGTCTCTGGGTGGCTTTCGAAAGAACGTCGAAAACCCCCCACGAGACCAATAGAAAACATAGAGTACTTTGAGCCCTTCGGGTTTAGGGTTTAGGGGTTTAGCGTTACTTGATACCAGCAGATGGGAGAATGGAAGAAGGATTGCTACCTTGCATCTGACAGCCACGAAGAGCATGCGGCCTTGTCCCTGCAACCAGCATTATCCTCCATTTTGGGGGAAGCTAAACAATGCGCTCCTGTCCCTAGGACTTCGATGGTGGCGAGGGGTCTGAATTGATGATACCGGTCTAGCATTCAAGCTCATTTTCAGCATCCTGAGTGCTCGACCGATTCTAACTCACCCCATGAGCCCCTGAACCCTGACAGCCCAACGTCCCAAACAACATTCAAAAATCTCGATGCTGCCAAGACCCCTCTATAAACCGCCAAACACTCTGAGCGATGAGGTTTGTAAGGTTTACGGGAACCCCAACTGTTGAATTTCACTGGTCCTACACCGCAAACCCCGGAAACTTTAAAGCTGAGAAGTTGCAGCCGCCCAGGCATCGCAAAGAGCCCAAAGGTCGATATCGTTCATGCGCCTGCACGAGAACTTTGTACATGCACAGGGCTTTGGGGCGGGGGCGGGGGTAATTATGGCGCTAGAATCCGGGGATAAGCACTTCCACATCTATATTGCAGCTGTAGGGCTTCAAGGGATTTAGTGGTGTTCAGGGCTTGGGGTACGTGTCGCGCCTTCGGCGCCGGAGGAGCTCGCCCCAGTCGGAGTCGTTCGCCAGCACCCAGCCCTCCTGGGATAGGAGCCGCAAGAGACGGTGATCCAATCGGGTCGGTTTTGGGTTGAGGGTTTGGTTACGGTTTAGGGTTGGACAACAAAAGCCCAGGGGCCCATGTAGCTATAAGCTCGCTGCATAGTTACGGAGAAATTAAATTCAATTTAGTTCCTATAGAGATACTGTGTGAATACAGTGCATAGAGGTATGTGGATCCGAAAGGAAATAAGGGCAGACGATGCAACAATATTGAGACTAGGGTTTTGGGGTATATCGTAGACGCATATTGAGGCAACCCACAAGGAATAGCATTGCAAAGTACTCAAGCCCCTAAATTAACCCACAACTGGGTTCTTGTTGTTGCATTTAATTTTAAGTTGCCATGACTAGGAAACCACATGAATGCCATAAATTATTTAAAATAGATCCCGACTATGGTAACTTACCCAGACAAGACCAAAGAATACCAAGAGATGACCCAGCCGCGGGCTGGCCGGAGAGCTTTAGCCAACCGTCAAAGTTCTGAGTGTGGGCGAAGACAAACTCACCGCACTTGAGCGTTGCCACCGTCTTTCCCCTTCGGTTTGGTGCCTCCCGAACCTGGGTTCTGAGTGACCAGGGAGAAGAAGTATAGACTTTTATTTCATAATGGCCCCCCTGAAGTAACAGGTCCCCCCAAAAGGTATTAGAATACCTAGTATGAGCCTACCCCTTTTATGGTTAGGATCTTCTAGATAGAAAAGTAGATACCCTAAAAAAGGGGGGTAGGGTATAAGCCTGCAGGTATGGTACTCCATAGCCCAGTTACCGGGACACCGGTCTTAAACACGACTTCCAGGCAGACCATGCCCTGTGGCTGGTAGACCTCGCCAGAATGAGACTAAGACCACTTTGAGGGGCTTACTTTGAAACATATGGGATATTATTGAAGGGTTTAGGGTTTAGGGTTACCTTGAAACATACGGTTGAAGGTTTAGGGTTTTTTTCCCTCCCATGGGGTTTAGGGTTTGGGGTTTCTACAGGGTTACCTTGAAAATTATGGGGTCATCGACTGTTATCTTGTGAAGATAGGGGGTGGGACTAAACAGAAGACGGCAAAGGCTACAAACTCAACTACCGAGAGGCGGGCACTGCCAGCTCTAGCATCGGCTCGGTCTCAAGCGGCGCTGCCACCTCGCCAATGTCCTGCACACCTCGGAGGTGAGCTGCTAGCCAGCCTGGCTCGTTTTCAAGCTTCAGCCAGCCATTCATCGTCATCTCGGAGACGAGAAACCTGCTTCCCTTGGACTTTTTGGTCTTAAGCTTGGCATCCATGTGCGGCTCTGCCTTAACCGTTCCCGTCTTCGCGAGGATCTCGTAGGTGCGGTTCTGGCTTTGCTCTTGGCCTCCTTGGCCATTCTTGGCTTCTTGCTTCTGCTGGGCTTCTGGGTTGCCCCAGGCGAATGCTTTCCTACTGAACTGCGTCTGTGACGAGAACGAGCTCGGCGCCGCTTTTTGCATGGCTCTTAGGGCTTCCCCTGCTGGACAGGGGTGTCTACTCTACAAGGTCCGTGACTGGATTGCGGGCCTGCTGCCGATGTCGTGTGCTTCCCAGCATGTGCGACTTTATAATGACACATGTGCAGAGAAAGGTTTTGCGATTGGGAATGCAGCATGCGCCAGTCCTGACAATTGTCGTGCTTGTGCTTGAAGATCCATACGTCCTTCAGCTGAAAATGGCTGCATGGTTGGCGCTTGCATGGTCTGCACACCAGTCCCAAACCTTCGACATCATAATGCCCGGTCTCCTATTTTGGGAGCGTCACAGAGAGAAAGAGAGAGAGAGAGAGAGACACGCACACGCACACACACACACACACATACAAACACACACATACACACAGACACACACACACACTTACTTTTTAAACCCCTAGACCCAGAAATCCTAACCCCCCCAAAAAAAATCAAAAAACCCTGCATGCTTAACTCTCTAAATCCGTAGACCCTATAAGCATGAGGTCCCACAAGACGCTGCCGGAAATCTCCGGCAAGCACACAACCCCAAGGGTTTAGAGTTTAGGGTCCTTGAGGGAACCCAGATCTTCCAAAATCCCTTGACTAAGGAATGTACCTTAAATCATATTCGGGATGCTAATGTAACTTAAGGTCTATTCCTTGATGAAGGGATTTCGGAAGGTCTGGGAACCTAATCCAAACACCCTGAACCAAGGCCTGCGATTTGGGATTCTGGGTTTCGGGTCTGTAAGTATACTCTACAAACCTTATACTCGAACCCGCAGCCCAATCCCAAGCCCTGAGGAAAGAAAGCCAAAATCACTGAGCCCTACACCCCAAAGCCAGGAGCTTGTGCCCTACCTGGGTTTGGGGCTTTTAGGGCTTAGGGTTGAGGTCGCACCTACCTCATAAGCAGGTGTTTAGGTCTTACACGCCGGGGTGGTTGGCGGTTAGAGGTCACTGGTCACTTGCAGACGCGCCACAACGAATTCGCTCCTGCTTTGCCACGGCCAGGAGCAGGCCCGACTGGGAGGTGAAGGCTTTGGGTTTTGGTTTCGGGGACTGAGCCGGCAGACACTAAACCCTGGGTGTATTGGAAAGGCAAGCCCCAAATCAGTCAGTCCATAGCCAGTATTCACGGCAAGTAAGGAATATCCAGCAAGGGTTTATTTGGGGGGTTTTACGTTGTTGTGGAGGGTTATCGGCCTCTTGGATGAGGATGCGGGACAGCAGCAAGAAGAATCAGACCCACTGGTCAACAAGTTAGTGTCATAAATGTAGCTCACACCCAGTTTGGCTTGCAAGTTGGTTCAATGGCACGAAGGGGCTTCCCCTGACTAGAGTGATTCCGGCTGAGGTGGCGCAGGACTGGGATGTTAGGGTGGCAAGCTTCCTTATAATCTTTTGAGCTTTCCCGCAGAAAAGATCCAACCTGACATAGATAACGTATCTTTATTCATTCGCCAGAAGCCCTACGACCAGAGCTAAGTGAAACCTCCGAATCCCCAAACAGCCCATACTCTCAATTGAGGAACATCTGAAATAAAACATCACCAAATCCCCTGTACTGTGTGAGGTATACTCAATCACAGGGGTATTTCAACCGGTATTTGGCTCTCTCGCCCCAAGACATCCCACATGCGAGTTACAAGGTTGATGCGACTGTGTCAACATTTGAGGGGCTTTGGCTGCAGTGGTCTTGGGTCTCAGAATTCCTATCGCGTGATCCCTGTTGTCAACCCCTAGCCACCGTTGGCTCATTCAAGCTCCACAACCACCAACCCCTGAACCCCTAGAGCTTTAAACTCTCGAGCAATAAAACTACTGCCAGCACTTCACTTCAGGATACCAAGCTTTTCTTGGGCCCTCTGCACCTCAAACTATCAAAACACTTGCATCTGGAGCCAGACAACCCCTAGGCCCTAAGCGAACCCCTAGACCCCCAAACCCAAACCCCAAAACCCTAGAAACCCGTCCACAGCATGCTTCTTCCCGATCGTGAAGATGTATCTCAAACTAGAGACCCGCGAACTTAAACTCTAAGTCCTATTCCTTAATGACATGCCATCCTGATATTTAGAATACGAGTCAAATCACCGCCGAAAGCAAAACAAGGACCGCCTTTAAACAGCCCTATTCCACACAACCTTCCCAAAGAGCCCAAGTACCAATATAGTAGCTACTTAGTAGATATTTGGGCCACCAAAGTATACACTATGCTATTGCTTGGGCCCTTTGGGCTTCAGAGTCCTTTGCCGGCCTGGAGCGCTGGCCACGGCGACGACGTCGCTGGCCAGGGCGAGGGCGTGACCCAGCCCAGGGAGGGAGATCTTCATCGCCTGCTTTGTTTAGCACTATGTAGAGGCTCCACGGTGGTTCCCGTTCTGGTCCATGTTTAGAATCCTATAAGTAAGGTAATCGCGAAAAGGAACTACTGCGGAGCCTATTAAGGTTATAGGGTTTTGGGTTAGGCTTTGGGGTACTATCAACATCATTATTCATATTGTATAACTGGCCGCTTACATTATAGGTGCTTGCATTGATTTGAGGGTTTGGGGTTTAGGGTGCTGAGGTTGGTAAGGCTACCTTCACCTGCTGGGGTTTAGGCTTGGCTAGAGGCTTGCGCGTGCAGAAGATTTAATGGGCATAGCAATAGTAGTGCTGGTGGCACGGAGGTATACGGTTGTGCTTTGAGCCCATCACAAGCTATGCGGGATAAAGCAAACTTCTTCTGTATCATCACCTCCTTTCTGCACCGAGACTTCATAACAACACTCTTAGATACTATTGGTTGCCTGTTCTAATTCTATAGTCCATAGTGACATTTTTGCAACCGCTGCGACAAATAAGCCGCCAAAGTGTAGGCCGCCTTAGGCCTTCGTAGTCAATCAACAAGCCACAAACTAACCCGCACTGTCCCACGCCCTGGTACACCCTGAAACCTAAACCCGAAGCCTTGAAGCCTACAAGCCAGCCGGAGACTCCATTACCTCAAACCCTAACTGTCACGGTTTATTGAAGGCGCAGGGTTGCAGGTGGAGGGTTTGGAGACAGGGTTTGAGATGTCAACAACTCAGGATGCAGTGGAGGTTACAAGGTAGTCTACCATATTTCTTATAGTAATTTTTCTCATTTCCATTCGATTTATATCAAATTTATATCATACCATATTTTCTCATCTTAGCTTATCTACTCCTTCGGAGAAGCTGCCTCAGTCCTGTAAGCCGAATTTTAACCCTCAACTCTTGCATCCTCAACACAAGAGAGTAGCTCGAGTCTCCATTGTAGTTCCTTTTTTTGGTTCACCAAAATCTCTATTATAGGATCCTAACCATAAAACTGGTTTACCGAAAAAAGGAACTACAATGGAGACTCTAGGTAAAATCAGGTTTAGGGTACAGCCAGGGGGCGCCCGTCCGCCAGCTTTGCAAAAACATTAAGGATTGCAGCCGTCAGCGGAGACGCAGTCTTCACCAACTACTAACGCTCGCGGATGCTGTTCATGCCCATACGGGAACATAGTTCAGGGTTTCCACTCTTACGTTCGGCGCTTTTTAGGGGCCTTCATAATTACAATAGGGTTTTCGGGGCCCACTACTATAATTATACTAAGAAACCCCCAAAATAGTATTGGTAATTATTTAGGACACTATTTTAACCCGGCATTGCACGGAAGGGCAGAAAAAGAGGAGGCACCATGCTTCAGTACACAACTGTTCCCAACAGGTAGAGTTCCGCGAAATGCCAGACTGAGCCACTCTGTGCTTAAGGCTGCGATTGCAGATAGGAGACTACTATAGCTTCTCATCCTGAACCCTACAAGCCTCAAAACTTCTATAAACCCTATACACTCTACAAACCCAGATGGTGGCCTCTTGCTGAAGCGCGCCCTGCCAGAGAACCACTGACAGGTAGGCATGAAGCGAGGCGCCTAAGCCCAAACGGTTGTTTGAGGGTTCGTTCAACAGATGTTTCCGTAAGGGGCTATACACTAAATATACACGGGCTCTATAAGCCTACGAGGGCTCAGGGTTTAGGGTTTGGGGTTTTAGGGTTTTAAGGTTTCAGGTTGGGGCCTTTTGCAGCACGGGCTCAGGGTGTGTTTCATGCAAACTGGTATCTCACAACCCTAAACCCTGTGCACTAAACCCTAAACCCTGTACCCTAAACTCCGGTCGGAGGGATCATTGTTGGGAAATTATAAGGGGTGTGGAGCCCATGAGGCACGAGAGAGCGAAATATAATTCCCGATACCAGTCATCATATCCTAGACTTAGAAGCACCTGTTCCCAAATAGCGGGCTACTGTTCCTTCGATCCTAGATAAACCTTGCACTAGCCATAACCCTGTAACATACTACATAGGTAACTGGACATCTAGGGATACAGAACACAAACAACTTCAGTCAATCTCGGGCCATTCCCCGGCTCGTGGTGGAACAGGGCTCGGATTTGATAGTGCTCGGAAGACAAGGTTTGGAGTTTTGCTGCTCGGGCGCAGGGTAATGAAGATTGGGATGCGTCAAACAGTGTAATATGGGCACCTTCGCAATTAGAATAAGGGTGTTTTTTTTTTTTTTTTGGGGGGGGGGGATAGTATATAGCAAAATTATGATAACGAACCAAGGCAGACAAGCAGTCTTTGAGGCTTCTTGCTATGTTAGCGGTCAGGCAACAAAGCAGTCTAGGCTAGGTCGCTGGGGCTCGAAGTTGCGAATTTCGGGCTTGTTTAGGTGCCCCAATCATTCCGCTTTTCCCCATACAGCCCAGTCATCCTACCATGCTCCTGATCCTAAAACCCCGAACAATGGCCGACTTCAGGCACACCTAAGCCAAAGTGCAAAGATCGCCATGACCTGCCAAAGCCAGCACGCCTCCCATGTAGGGCTTTGGGTTCCGAAAGTTGGTCGTAAACCTTTCAAGGGTTGGGGGTTCGAAGTGCAGAATTCCAAAAGCGTGTTTTAAGGGTTTGCGGCTTTTGGGTTCAAGGCTGTACGGTTTTCGGGACGCTGGGTATGTAGGATTTTGCCACAAATCGAGAACACATGGAACCACAAAATAAGGAGAGTGTGCGTCGTGGAGCTTGAGTATCTTTTTTTTGGTGGGGTTCTTGTCAAGGGGTGCCCAGCTCGCAGAGGGCTATGGGCTTACAGGGTTTAGGCTGTTCTAGGGCGTTCACTAGGGTGCACAGGATAGGCAGTTGAGGAGTCTGGCAGCGGTTTCGCCTGCTTTGCTTGCAGTGTTAACTCTTGAGATCATGGGTGTCGCTGTCTGCAGGATTTAGGGTTAGGGTTATGGCTATGCTATAGGGTTCGTTCGCAATTGCCCTGACCCCTACACCGCAACGGAGCTATGGTCATGGAGCTCGTAAACCGTAAAAGCCCATACCATACATCATCGGAATCCACTTCTTCAACGGGTTACTGTTTCATACTATGCAGTGAAGGACTGACCCCTCACAGAAACTGGCTTTTCTTCAGGCATAAACATACCAATCGTTGATGCTCCTGACTTCGTCATTGACTGCCAGAGTGAACTGTGTTCAAGACCCTGCAGGCTCAGGGCTGGGGTGCACAGTCGAAAGTGAAACAAGACGAGCCTGACGCTGCACACCCATCGACCCTAAAAACCCTGAAGCCCTGAGCACGTATATGTCGGAGTCTGAGGATTTGGTGGTGCCTCTGCGGTGTGGCTTAAGCACCCGAAGACTGGATTCTGCTTTGAACTTAGTTCTACTTAAGGCTTTCTGTTTAAGGATTTGGCGGTTAAGACGAAGGGTTGAAGACTTATGGGGTGTGAGATGTGCGGTATAAGCTTTCCGCGTTAAGGTTTACGGTTTGGGGCGTGAGATCTATACTACGGTTTAGGATTCATATGCTAAACCCTCAACCCTAAACCTTGGTACTACGGTTTCGGACTCATATGCTTGAGTTTCAGTGTTCGGGCTCGGGCTTAGCGTTCAGGGGTTTCGCAGCTCAGGGACCCAAACTCATCCACTGTAAACCCGAAATCCCAAACCAGAAGAAGCCTAACCCTACATGGGAGTTTCCGAAAATAAGGGGTACCATACTTTGGGGCCCTTATAATAAGGATCCTACTATTTAGGGTACCATATTAGGGTCCCCTATTTCCGGAAACTCCCACATCCCGGAATACTCCAAAATGCCAAGCAAGAACCTCCGCCCCTCCCGGCCCCTGACATGATTTTTTTAAACACTCACACCCGGGCATGCCTGGCGATGAGTGAACCTGTATCGCCAGGCATGATCTAGGATCTAGGGTGAGGGCGTAATTAAGAATTATGATTATGTGGGTCTGCATAATTTCTCAGAGGTTTTCCCTAAACTCCCTACATCGATATACTCAATCTACTATACTACAATGTGCCAGAAAAAACCCTGTTCTCATTATGAAAGCCCCTGTGCTGCCACACAGTCCATTGCCGTCACCTACTATATGCACTCTACTATATAGTAGAATGTAGCATACTGAAAACGTTCCGCCCAAAAGCCGACTCCAGTTAAGTACTATATCCAGAAGCCCGTATTATGGAACCCTCAGAGATCACTTGAACTATCAAGGCCCCACCATCAGGTGCCCAGTGAAACTCTGCTATCCGAGGCCTCCACACCCAGAAGACTCTGTCACCACATCCTCAGAGAGACCGAGGACGCTCTACAAGAGGGGCCTTAAGTAATACAATCCGATACCAGTCAGAACATAGGAATACGTGCTAGATTCTGCAGGGTTTCAGTCCCTAAACCCCAAACCGGGAGGAAGCCCACCTCTCCCCTAATCATTCCAGGCCCTCCTGCAACTGCACGAGCTAGAGCTTTTGGGCTGCTTATGGCCGGCTTAGGCCCAGTGTTCATAGGGTTGACCTTGCGCATTCTTGCTAAACCCTAGCCCAAACCTTGGGGTTTAGGGTTTAGGGTTTTCGGTAGGCTATGGTTCATCCCGAAACTCTACACCCGATCCGCAAGGTCTTGCCCGCAACACTCTTTCAGCATCCTGGTCCTTGCATCCCAAAATCGACCCGTCAACCAGCCCTAAGTCCCTAATCTAGAGCCCTAAATCGTTACAAGAGGGGCTTGGGGTATATCATCGTACAAACATGTAAAGATCGCCCGAGGCATACTATTGGTAAGTCTTTGAGGCATCTCCGGGTTTCGGGCACTCTCAAGCTTTATTGTGTGCGTCTCGGAGAGCCACCAAATGAGGAAGAATCCTGAACAACTTCTTACCCATAGGCCTCAAAGTAGTTCCGTTTTGGGTTCGTATTTAGAATCCTATAAGCGCATCCCAAAAAGGAACTACTATGGGGCCTATGGGTAACCCGGCGGTATTCCTTAAACCACATCTATAACCGACTTCAGTCTCAGGTATTTCTAACATGATGCGTGGGTGCAATGGCAAGCAGCCTTCATAAGCCTCAAGGGTGCAACTACCCAATATTCACATACCCCGGGAATGTCAATCTGCAACGACTACTACCCAAGTTTGATACATGGACCCCTCGGGTAGGTTCATGTAGCGAATATGCGGATACATTAAGGAACGAAGGAACCGTATCAGTTAATATTCAAGCCCCCATATTGGGGGCTTAAGGGCCAGGGTGCTTGATCTCTGCGTGTTCCCTCCTCTAAAGGAGAAGGGTTTGGGGTTTCGGGTTTAGGATGCCTTTCAAGAATCAGCTTCGGCTGCTGCGGCAGACAGTGTCCACCTCGGTTCTTGGAAGAGGGAAAAAGTCTCGGGGCTTGGGGGGTGTAAGGACATATGCTGCAGAGTCTTATTTCGGGTTGGGAGTGTCGTGCAGGACTTTCTTGATGACGATGCTGATAGCAACGGCGAGCAAGCTGATTGCGATGATGGTGACCGCATTACCGCAATTGCTGTTATTCGCATCGCGGTTCGCGACGATCAGTCTTGTATTATGGCCTTTTGCCTCTACGGTACTCAAGTTGCAGAGATGCCGATGCCACACATTCTTCAACAATAAGGTAACCGAATTGCCGGTTCCTGTAGCTGCCACCGCCTTGCATTTTTCAGGTTGATGCTAAGCCCAACTGATGACTGCTGCTTCCATCTGTGTTAGGGCTTCTGTCGTCACTCTTCTGGCCAGTTTTGAGAGGCTGCAGAACTCAGGTGCAACCAACTCTACAGTGCCGCACCTAGCACCAAAAGCACCAAGTACCACAGTCCCAACGCGCCAACAGAAGCCTGATGAACTCGTCACAAAACCAGCACAGGAGCCCGTGTCTATCTGATGTTTATCTGTCCATCTGTCTATCGACTGTCTACTTGTCTGTCTATCGACCTGTCTATGTGATGTCCATCTGTCGATCTGTCTGCCTGTGAGCCTGGCTATCTATCTGACTGTCTGTCGCGCCGTCATGCCTATATCTCTGCCTCTAGACACACACACACACACCTTATAGAAGCCCCTCGTAGAACTCATATCAACACCCACCCTTCCAAACCACAACGACAGCATGGCCAATACTCCCTCCCTCCGATGCCTATCAATGTCGAGGCACCATTGTAAGCGTGGAGAGGCGCTAGAGGCAGTCACTGCGCGACCACGAAAGCAAATGCCGTGGCATAGGCCTTGCAGGGCTTATCATGTGGGGTGTTCTTTCGGGCTTGATTCCAGTGCTTCAAGGCTCTAAGCTGCGGGGCTGAAACTCTCCAGTTCAAACAGTTTGAAAGGGTTGGGGGCTCAGGGTTTCTGGCTTGGGGTTTAGGTCTTGGTGCTGTGCCAACTTGAGATGTGCTGGGCTCGCGGTTGCTCTGAGAGGTGAGATATGAGGGAGCTGTGTGTCTGTGCCATCACGAAGCAACTCCTCAGGTATGGCCCAAGATGTACGGAATTCCAATCTAGAATGGTCCTTGAAACCCTAAACCCTAAACCCAAATACCTTGAAATTTCTCCTCATAAGCTTGACACGGGCTCCAACTCCTTGATGGCCAAAAATCTCCCGCTCGGCGCAAGATGCCTAAACGAACAATGTGGCCCTATAGGTTTAGATTTATGGCTTAGGGCTTCAGTATTTTGGCGTTTGGGGCTGAAGAACTAGAGATAAGCTTTGCAAAGCCTGCCAGAACCTAGACCCCAAAACTGGGCTTTTAAGTAACCAGGGAAAAAAGTATAAACTTTTATTTCATAAGGGTTCCTTTAAGAAAAAAAGTATTAAAGTATGGTACTCCAAAGCCCAGAAACCCTTCGAGGATCATCCTCTGTCTGAGATGCCAAAAAACGAACCCAGGACCCCGAAACCACTCCCTGAAGCCTGAACAAAAATGGTTCCCTCAACGGTACTTTGCTGCCCCCTCTTGGATCACCAACTGAGGCATCATTCCTACAGTGCCGAAACGACTCGACCTCTTTGTTGAAATTTTGCCCAGCCTTCCCAAATATATCGTACTACATACTTCTTCTCAGAAAACAAACCTTGAGTTCTGCTCAAGTAAACCTGATAAGCACCATAAAACCTTACGACCAATCCTCAAAGGTCCTCCATGATTCCCGGTCTTCCCAAGATCCCTTTGATAAGAAGGGCTGAGAGCAACAAGGGTACCTGTGCCATACTACAAGCATACAGTCCTAAACCCTAAACCCTGCAAACCCTAAACCCCTAAACCCTATCTTCAGACTAAGACCCCCAAGCAAAAGCCAAGGCATAAGACGGCATCTTGCGACTTACCTGGGGGATCTAAACCCTAAGTCCAGAGCCCTTCAACCCTAAACCTTAAACGCAAACACCCTCTCTTGCTGCTTTACATCCCTGCGAATGAATAAAGCCTCCGAGTTAAGAGAGAGAGAGAGAGTTTAGGGCTTAGGGTTTAGGGTTTCGGCAGAGAGAGAGAGAGAGCGAGATCGCCGCCACTGACACTAACCCGAAACCCCGACATCGTGCCTTCACTGGGCCTCGACCTCGTGGCCGACTGCGCAGGAAAAGGCCCGGCAAGGGAGGTGCCCGTAAGTGTCCAAACCTCCCGGGCTGAAGGTTTAGGCTTGTGGGCCTTGTATGTAGGGTTTTAGGGTTTGGGGGTTTAGGGGTTTAGGGTTTTAGGGGTTTGGGGGTTTAGGGGTTTGCGGTTTTAGGGTTTGGGGGTTTAGGGGTTTAGGGTTTTAGGGGTTTGGGGGTTTAGGGGTTGGGGGTCTTAGGGTTTGGGGGTTTAGGGGTTTGGGGGTTTAGGGCCTTAGGGACTCGGGTTTGGATTCTGTGAGTGGTTTTTGAGGGTGTTTTAATTTGTCAGCTATGTCGAGCTTGGCCTTTTTTCGCCGGGCAGGACGAGGGGATTCAGGATGCGGGTTCCTAAGCTTACGTTCTCCGTCCCCTAAACTAGGCACCTATTGATGCGTCCCCACCTCGTTCGGGCCAACGACCAAGGCCTGAACGGTTTGCGAGGGATGTGGTTCGGAGTCTGCAATAGGGTTCAACGGTTTTAGAATTTTCGAGTTTAGGTTTCAGTGTCCAGGGTGTAGGGCCAAGTTTAAAGCTTAGTTTTAGGCTTCAGGGTTGAACAACTTTCTGTTCCACATGCGGCGGGCAGCGACGGGGGATGTAATCAAAGACATATACGCACGTTCCCACTTCGGGTCCTGAACTCGGGGTGTAGGGTTGTGGGCTTAAAACTGAGGCTTCTTCTCGTCATCTTTACTATCGGTTTAGGGTCTAGGGAGTTTAGGGTTGGGGGACCCAATATAAGCACGACGAGAGACCGTAGCTTAAACATCATGCTTCTCATCTGTGGCATCAATAGCTTTTCTTCTCTATGTGACCAGTTCAGCTGATGTAGTTTTGTGCTGTATGCGCCATCGTCAGCACCTTCATCATTCATTGTCAGCAGACTAATAAACAGGCCTTTCACCGGCCTTAGCAGCCAGGTGACCCGCTGCAGATTGAAAACCGAAATATTGACATTGACACAGTTCTCGATCTGACAAACCCCAGTTCAGTAACAACTCATCCTCATAAGGAGCCCAAAAAGGAATCGCCGAATTATCATGATAAGGAGCCCTATACGGCCCTGTAATACCTATATGGAATAGTCTTGCTGTTTCCTCGGCATATACATATCTATCTATCTATATATATATATATTATATCTATGATGGCAACAGTGTAAGTACGATTACTGGAGGGATCTCGGCAAGTTGAGGTCGTGGCTTCAGGGTTCGAAGCTGTGAAGTTCGAAGACAGAAACAGGAAGCTACACCCAAAACTCCGGAAGCTATGAAGAGTCCAGAGCTTAGGGCGTACCCATAGGCGCCATAGTAGTTCCTTTTTGGGACTACTTTATAGGATCCTAAATATGAACCACAACAAGGAACTACT
This sequence comes from Symbiodinium sp. clade A Y106, assembly GCA_003297005.1. Taxonomy (NCBI): domain Eukaryota; class Dinophyceae; order Suessiales; family Symbiodiniaceae; genus Symbiodinium; species Symbiodinium sp. clade A. Next base: position 20,397 of record BGNK01003255.1, on the reverse strand, counting down.
ATGGAGCCTCTAGGTGGGGTGTAGGGAACAGGACCCACAAAAAAAACACAGTGGCAGGCAAGACATAATAGGATGATACTGTGATTAAACAACCATCACGCAAAAAAGCAAGCTCTCTGTCCAGCCATATCGTCTGCACCGATGCACAGCGAAGGGGTCATCCCCTTGGCAACGAGCACTGAAACAACTTTGGTTTGAGGCTTCCAGCGAAAAGAAATTACGGCAGCGGAACAGCCCTCCATTTTGGATACACAGCTCCAACAACCTATAGCTAAATACAAAGCTCCATAGTCCGATTCCTGAATCTCTAACCCCCAAACAGTCATCCTCGTAGTTCTAAACCCGAGATTCCAAACCCCAAAGACCATCTCCACAGTCATCAGCCCTAAACTCTAAACCCTAACCCCTAAGCCCGTGAACCCCAAACCCTAAATCCTAAACCCTAAACTCCTAAGCCCTAAACTCTAAACCCTAAACCCCTCAACCCCAAACAAACCCCAAACCCCATAAACCCCACAGGGCCGGGTTTCTAACTGACACTACTCCTTAGTTGCTGAGTTCATAAGTCCCAAAAAGTTTAACACTTTCAGTTTTATAGTGGGTAATATTATCCCAAAAAGTGTAAAGTGCATCCACTCAGCTACTAAGGCTCGGATAGGGACCTCTCTCGACCGACCTTCTGGCGCCCAAAAAACCTGACCCTCAAAACCCTAAGGGTCCAAATAGGGTCCTTTTAGGATTCCTTTAAGGCTTCTATCAGGGTTCTAGGGGGTTTAGGGTTCCAGGGTCCATGTGCCCAAATAGGGCTCCTTTAAGGGTTCTTTTAAGAACTTTAAGGGATTCCTTAAGGGTTTAGGGATATTTTGGGGGGTATATAAGGGTCCATGTACCCAAACAGGAAAAACTTTGGGCCCAATGTACCGATGTAGGGAGTACTTTAAGGCCAAAGCATGTACTATTTGGGTACATGGACCCTTTAGGGAAATCTAAGAATGTAAGAACGTAAAGGGCTCTAGGGTCTAGAGTTTAGGTTTTCTGGCTCATAAAGGTCTAGGGCGTTTAAGGGTTTATAGAGATTCAGGTCTAAACCCTCAACCCTAAACTAGTCTCTGAGCTCTTTCAGACGAAGTTTGAGGGGTTGCTGCAGAACACTGGAGTTTCCGAAAATAGGGGACCCCCATATAGTACCCTACATAGTAGGATCCTTATTATGGGAACCCCAAAATAAGGTACCCCTAATTTTCGGGAACTCCCACACTGGAGCTGTCATCTTCGGCTCAGGGCCCTGCATTTTCCACGGCCAGGCTGCCCGAAGCTCCGTCGCGCAGCGGGGGCTGCGCCTCTCATTTCGACCGAGTATTAAGCCATACATCCTGCAGCTGAATGCCCCAAACAGTACCCTAAGGGTCCTGGTAAAAAGTATCACCCTTAGGGTAAACCCTACAGTAAACCTCTCCATTCCCCAAAGGCCTGCCCCCTGTCAACGCACTGACCGTCTACAACACCCCAATCATACCACTATAGAGTTTGGATTTTTTCGCACTGCAGACTCAATTTAGGGAGCAGGTTGTAAGATTCATAAAAGTTGCAGGTTTAACGTTTTGACGGCTTAATTAACTTACAAAAGGCTTTGAAACTCACAGCTCCGTCCCGCTAGATCAGGCCCAAACACGCTTAGAGGCCAGCAGGATATAAGCTGAAACCCACCCGAAGCTGTCCCTACAGGACTTGTACCCACATAATATAAATAAATAAATGTATATATATATATATACATTGGGCCGAAAGTATATATACTTTTTGGGTACATGGACCCTGAGGGTGCACAAAAAGCATGCAAAAGGCGGGAGATGCTGAGAGCCTTCAGGATGTAGGGTTAGGGGCTTAGGGTTTAGCGCTTTGGGGTTTAGAGGTTCAGGGTTTAGGGTTTGGGGGATCGGGTGCTTAGGGTTTAGCGGTTTAGGGGTTGAGAAGTTTAGGGCTTGGGCTGCTTACCTTCTGGACAACAAGAGCTTGCAGCCACTACTCCCTCCCATACGGTTGCTGAGCCCACTTTGCCAAGGGTTTGCCAAATTAATCGGAAATCTTAGAGTCAGCTGTTTACAAGAAGATAATCAATGTGAGCTTGCAAACCGTGAGGAAGGAGACAAAAAAAATGGGTCTAGTTACGTTGCAGGGCATTAGGTTTAGGGTTTAGGGTCTGGGGCTTGTATGGTGTAGGGTTCAGCGGTCCAGATGTTGGACTTGGAGCTTTCGAGTGCACACTGAGTCAAACTGAGGCCTGTTGCTAATATGGGGTGCCTTGATAAATAGAATAGGGTTTTGGGGCCCATTATACTATATCTACAATACGGAAACCCCAAAATAGTGTTGGTAATTATTGAGGCCCCTATGGCAGGGTCTGGACTGCAGGGTCGAGATTCATTCAAGCTCGGGCATGGGTCTGTCAACGGCCACAGCGTGCCTCAGCTACATCCTAAGCCCGACACCCCAGTAAACCCTTGAAGCAGACTGTGTCACTCTTTCTCAACAGCCGAGCCACCGCAATGCAACCCAAATGGGAGATCCTGCGAAGGGCGATTCAATCGATGCTTGTGGTTTTTGAGGTTTCTTCGCGAGGCAAGGCATGGACGTCAAGGTTGAGCACCCACCGTCGGGGTTGCTGGCAAACTGCTCTGTCTACCAGTAATACAGTAACCTTCCAACCCCACCGAGCTTCAAAGCCTCAAAGCCTACAACCATAAACCCTAACCCTAAATAAACCCTGAACCTTCTAGAGCCTTAAACCGTTAAACCCGCAAGCATGGAGCGGTAACACCTTGATACTATCCTTAAACCCTGAAGACAGATTGACTTCGAATTTCGGACTTGCGTCTTGGACTTTGCACTTCCCCCCCATCTGAAGGCTTTGGGCCCATGGGGTGGGGCAGGTCTCTTGTTTGCGGTTTAGGGTTTAGGGTTTAGGGTTCATCCTAAATCCTACACGCTAAACCCTGAGCAGTTAACGTTCCTCTCGTGCGCTTCGGGGGTTTAGGTTTGAAGCTTCGGGGGTTTTAGCCAAGAGAAACCCAGAAGTGCGTGCTTGAGGGTTTGTGGCGCTTCAGATGTACGACTCTCAGCCCAGACACCTGCAAGACCTGGGCCTCATAAGTGAATACGGCCTCAGACAGAAAACCCACTATCCGGAAAGGTCTGATGGATACAACATTCAACTGGGCTTTTAAGCAACCAGGGAGAAAAAAGTATAAACTTCTATTTCATAATGGTTCCTTTAAGAAAAAAGTATTAAAGTATGGTACTCCAAAGCCCAGTCAAGGTTCAGAGTTTAGGAATTCGGCTGAAACACCAGCCCCAGAACTTTCAGCCTGAAGTGCTCCAAGACCAAGTCCCACTCAGCACCTAAATAGAAACCGAGTTAGGCCATAACCCCAAGGGTCCAAAGGACCCAATAATTAGGTACTCGGGTTTGGGATAGTAGTTATGTAGGTTAGGATTTTGGAGAGTATATGATTATTGGGTACTTGGACCCTTGGGGTAATAATGAAGCACCCCCCTTGACCAGGGATTTGCATCATTCTGAAATAACTTGGTTCTCCCCGAACAAGCCCTAAACTCTAAACGGACTATACTCACTACAAGCCAAGGGTACGATGCGGTCGTAGGGGATAGAGTCTAGGGTTTAGGGTTCGAAACCTCACAAAACCCTATAGAAGCCTTATAAAACCCACGGCGTTCCTGGCTTGTACAGGAGTGTCTGCACCATCCAATTCGACTACCTGGGCCGCTCCAACGCATTGTAGGTTTTGTTGGGTAGGGTTCCTGCCAGTTACGGTAGGATTATCGATACCTAGAGGCTCCATAGTCGTTCCTGTTTGTGGTTCATATCTTATTTAGATTCCTATAACCCCAAGAAGGAACTACCATCGAGCCTCTGGATAGCTGGTGGAGCCACAGCGGGAGAAGCCGTAGCTGCAGTCGTTGATGACCGTCGTAGCCAAAGGAGGGGAAGCAGACAGACAAGTAGCGCAGCAGTGAGTAAAACCGTAAACATTAAAACCTCCCGGTTTCAGTGCCAGGAGGTCTCCATACTCCATAATCCCTGGAAAAGTCGGTTTCGACAATTTTGGGGTTCGGGCTTAGGATTAGGTTTCTCCACAACGTGAACCGAACCCAAGCCCGAACAAACTTGAGAATCATCTATAGAACTCAACCTCGTCAGGCCAACGAAATCTTGTGAAGCCTTAGTCTGAAACCCGACAATACCTTAAACTACTATATAAATATAAATAAGTTCTGTTCTTATGGCTCCCTGGACCCCTTAGAAAAGAACATTCTGCAAACCCTTTACACACCATAGTAGTGAACCCCCTTACCCCTGGTAAGGCCCTAAACGATTGTAAAACCCTATTCTGTTGAGCACCGCTACATGGATCTGCTCGACAGTGCCGTCGGCGGAGAGGCACAAGCAGTCCTGCCATGGGTTCTGCAACAACATGCACTCAACAGGAACGGGGTTTAGGGTTTCAGGTTTTATGGTTAAGGGCTTAGGGTTTACCGTTGTTGGTTTAAGGTTTCAGGTTAATGTAGGAACCTGATTAAGAAACCCTGGGCCTATAACACCAAAATAGTAGGATTCATATAAGGACCCCCAATAAAGGCCCAAGGTTTCTTAATCAGGTTCCTACATTAGTTCCTTTTTGGGATTGCCTTATATAAATATGAACCACAAAAAGGAACTACTATGGAGCCTCTAGGTAGATTAGGTTCCTACATGATCTGGTTGCGAATGGCCATTTTTAGGTAGTTCCTTCGCTCGCTTTGAGGATCCTTCCAGGATTCTGGGGCTTTGGGTTTAGGGTTTAAGGGTTCGGGGGTTTAGGGGTTTAGGGGTTTGGGGTTTAGGGGTTTGGGGTTTAGGGGTTTTAGGGTTTAGGGTTTAGGGGTTTTAGGGTTTTTGGCCCATAAGAGGACAGGGGAAGCTCTTGCATCTGAGCAAGAGAAGAAAGACTGGAGTGTAAGGACCACCAGAACAAGCAGGGCCTTCCGCCTACCTACTGGATCGATGCTAGTAGGGTTTAGGGCTTAGGGTTTAGGGGTTTAGGGTTTTTTTCCCAGGGTTTAGGATTTAGGGTTTAGGGGTTTAGGGCAATTTAGGGCTTAGGGTCACGGTGACACGCACACTCGCTCGAGGAAGGCGCGGATTCAGGGAGAGAGGTGCAAGTATATCAAGCTTGCTACGGTGACATGCGAGAGCAATCCAGGGTTCAGGCTCCCACGCGTTGTGAAGTGCGTATGTACTAACCACAGTAGTATTAGGGCCCCGACATGGCAAGTGCAAGACCGTGACTTAAAATATCTATGTCACAACTACAATAACTACAATGGTAGTGGTACGAACGTCCACAGAGGCGACAGTCACAATAATCTTAAACGCGCCGAAGCCGCAATCGCAATGACGATACCAAGACTTTTGATAACAGTAAAATAGTGCTTGCTGTAAATTAGCAAGCACAGGTAATGCACATTGACAATAACGATACACATAACGATGTGGTCGGAATATGTGCAGTCGTATGTTGCAGGTAATGGTGCAGCTAGTAATACTGATGATACTGATGACGCAGTGCAGGAGCCATGGAGACGGTCTTCACTGCTCTAGAACCCAGAGACTCCAATATCCCTTAATTAAGGTCGAATACTGCTTAAGGATCCCTAATATGATGTAAGGTATATTCCTTAATTAAGGGATATTGGAGGTCTGGGAGCAACAACATTGTAGCCGTGATGTTTGGTTTGTGAATGGAACAATGCTATTCAAAGACTTCATAAGAAACAAAGCCCTGCGAGACGAATGATGTTGATCTATAGACGCCTCACCTACCCATCCATCCACTCACTCAGCGGCCTTTTTTCCAAGACGCGGGCACTATCAACATACTTGGAAAACCTGTGCGCTACTATATACTGGCTGTTCAGGGTGCTTCAGAAAACGGGCAATCGAGAATAATTACACAAGACAAAACGGGATCGCTATGAGGAGCTTTCCTTTGGTGCTGACTTCAGATTTTCGAAACCCTAAGAAGCCACCCTAACCCCTATTCTAGAACCGAAAACCCCTAAAACCCCGAAGAAGCGGCCCCAACCGTAAACCCCTGAACCCGAAAGACGAAGCTAGGGCCCCTTTAAAAAGCACATAGGCAAAAAATGGATAGGGATATCCCATATAAACCCCCCTTAGAATGAAGCCCAATAAGGTGGGATATCCCCACGAAATGCTTATGCTTATGTCCTTTTTGGGCCCCTAAGACAGACGAAGCACCTCCGGACTCAGCGGTGCCAAGGAGGCGACTGCAGAGCTGTGGCTAACACGAAGGCTTTGGATCTCCTTATGTCGCTCAAAAGATCGAGCGCAGGTTTAGGGTTCGGGGGCTTGGAGTTTAGGGGTTTAGGGGTTTAGGATTTAGGGTTTTGGGGCTTAGGGGTGTAGGATTTGTTAGGGTTTCAGGGTCCTGACGGGTGTTGGGCGCATGCCCCGGGCTTCAGGGTGTCAAGATTCAATGGCATATATATATATATATATATATATTTTTTTCGACCCTCCAAGCCATATATGCCATATTCTAGCCCCGCAGTGAACTCTAAAACCGTAGACCCCTAAACCCTATAAACCCTAAAACCCTAAAGCCCTAAACCCCTAACCCCTAAACCCACAAAAAAGGGACAAACTCGGCCCGGGAAGAGCCCGAGCTGTTGGCTCCTAAATGACACCGAGTGGCACTGAGGTCATCTCGCCGGATCCAAAGCAATCCACCAGCATCCTAGGGTTTAGGGTTTTTTCCCTCCTACTTCGCAAGGACGAAGCCCGCATTGGGTTTAGGGTTTACCCAGAGGCACCATAGTAGTTCCTTTTTGGGGTTGATATATAGAATCCTATAAGGTAATCCCAAAAAGGAACTACTCTGGGCCTATGGGTAGGGTTGAGCGTAGAACAATGAAGGCACAGGGTCCTCGGGTGTAGCGTTTCGGGGCTTTAGGATTTCAGGATTTGACGATTAGGTGTTCATTGTTTTGGTGTGTGAGTTTAGCTTTAGGAAAGCAAACAATGAAGATGCGAAGTAGGAAGTGCCGAAAGCACACGACACTGCAACCTTGGGACGTAGAACCCTTACTCCGATCCCCTTACCCATAGGCTGCATTGTAGTTCCTTTTTTGTGGTTTATATTTAGGATCCTACAAGGTAATCCCCAAAAGGAACTACTATGGAGCCTATGGGTATAGCCTCGCATTGATCCCTCAACGGCATCACGAATTTAGGAATCAGGAAAAGACCCGCTACAGGACAACGTCGACACCGCCGGACTGCGACCAAGCCTTCACACTCATTCCCGTCTCGGAATCAGGGTTTAGGGTTTAGGGTCTAGGGTTTATAGGGTTTAGGGTAAACCCCTAAACCCTTTTCAGCACGGACTGAGGTGCCGGCCAGCGCTAAACCCTAAACCCTACGGGACAGGAGTCAGGAGTGTCCGTTAAGTTGGCGGAACCAGGGTTGGAGACAGCAAGACAGAAGTTGACGCTAAGCTTTGTATTCACACGACGTGGGAAACCAACCCTAAACCGAATACCGGTAAGCCTGAAACGAGAAATCCTCGACCCTGGAGCGTAACCCAACATATGACCATGCAAGTGTCGTCGCCCAAGATGAACGCCTGCGGGCTCGGCTGGGAGCTTAAATGCTGGCAAGCGCAAGCAAAAGCAATTACAAATACATCGCTACATAAACCTATACACTAACAACCTATGTATAGACACACACATATATATATATACATAACGTATAACATGCATGCATGCAGGCATGCATGCCGGCATGAAAGACAGACGGGCAGGCGGGCAGGAAGGCAGGCAGGCACGCAAGCAGGCAGGCAGGCAGGCAGGCAGGCTGGCTGGCTGGCTGGCTGGCTGGCTGACACATACACATGTGTCGAGCATAAACACATAGATGCACAAGTGCTTAGTTACATACATACATAGGTTGTTGTTACATATTATTTCATACTGTATCATTATACATGCATATACCTACATACATATCACATTGTTTTGGTATGGCATGTTCTTTAAAGCCTATTCTACGACAAGAAACAAATCGCCACTTCAACGGAGTGCAGTTTAGCACTTAATATTGAACATATATGGGGTCATGACATAGCACATATGGTATCAGCTTTCTTAAAATAAGTTGCCTTGGAACATGTTGGTTGCTATGCTTTGCTCAAGCTGACTTCCAGCACAGCCGCATATATATATATATATATATATATATAGATATAGATATAGATATTATTTCCCCTATGTGGCATAATTACTATAGTTTTGTGTGGCTGCTGCTGTTGCTGTCGCTGCAGCAGACGCAGTAGCACCCGCTCTTGCTGTTGCTGCCGCTGCTGCATAATGAAACAAATAACAATATGTATTTAAAAAATACGTGTGTGTGTGTGTGCGTGTGTGTGTGTGTGTGGCATAATTAATTGCAAATGTGTGCTGTGGCTGCTGCTGTTGCTGTCGCTGTAGCAGACGCTGTGGCAGTCCCTGCTGCTGCTGCTGCTGCTGTCATTACCCCTGCTTTTGTTCTTGCCACGTCTGTCGGTGGTTCTATAGTCTGACCCTCACGTTTCAGGTCTGCGAGTCTACATTAGGCTCTCCTACGAACAGTCTCGCCAGTCCAAAAAACTGTTGGGTACGCAGACTCATAAGCTCTCCACAGTTTACGAAGTTTTGGTTCTGTTGCTAATATACATTATTTATGATAAAAATACATAAATACACCTGAAGTGCGATGCTTTCTGCATACATATATATATATACCCGGACACTAAGGATTATACTTTAAGGAGGGGGAAGCGGGCTTTCTAGGCAAAGCATGTCTCAAACTTTGTTCCGGGAAGGTTCCCAGAACCAAACGTGCTGCCATGGGCGCAGAATCGTAGGTAAGGCCCCGAACGAGTGATATAGGGCTTAAGCGTTTCAGGCGGAACGATTATGCTAAGGTGAAGGTGTTTCTGCTGTACCCAATATGCCACTATTGCTGCACCATGGGGCTGGACCCACGTCCCACCAGCGCCCAAGCTCGGGGTAAGCCTGTACCTAGTTGCTGAAACCTGACGGAAGGAAAAGCGAACAGATTCACCCTTGCATTTGGGCAGGCTTGCATAGGCACAACAGGGTGTTTCTCAGGCAAGTATCACAACTCTGGCTGTACTGCAGATTGAGATCGCCCCACCGGTCGTAACGCCCAAAACATTAAGCCCAAAACCCTCAGACCCTAGACCCTACGGTACCCTGTGGGCTGCAGCCTCCGACCCCAACAACGCCGCCGCTGCGGCAAAGCGACCTGCAAAAGAAGGCGCCCAAAGGGCGCAATAGCTCCCTTGATGTATAAATATCCCTTATAGACAGGTTCTACAAAATGAAGCAGTTCTTGATAAAGGAATAGCACGCGTACGCGTCATAGAAGGCTTTTTGCGTAGATCTACAAGTTGTTCCAGGTGTATTGCCAAGGGGGCTAAGGGTTTCAGGATTTTGACTTTCAGAGTATTCGGGTTATACGCCAGGGCCTGTGTGTCGCAAGGTCTTTCGCTGCATCTACCAGTTCGGTTAATTTATAGGAAGCTTTGGAAAGCGAAGTTCTAGAAGGTTGGGAAAGCCATAAACTGGATAAGCTCTCCAAAGGCCACAACTTTACAAAATGGCAGACAAAGTAATACCTATTGGACCTGTTGCCACATTCCTCCGACAACTTCGAACCAAACAACGAAAACCGCGCAAGCCTTCTGTAAGCCGCGCGAAAGCTTCCAGACAACAGCGCTGACACGGGGTCCACGCAGCCCTGGAAGCTTTTAAATTTTAAAGGGGTCTATAAGGTTACAAAAAGGGATCTATAAGGGTACTATAGTGATAGAACCTAAACCCGACACCCTAAGCGTGAACCTTAAGCACTCTCAACCCTGCACCCTCTCTCTCTCTCTCGCGCGCCGTCAGTCGAAGCCCAAACCCTAAACCTAAACCCTAAACTGTGTTTTAAACCTTGAACCTTCGACTTCTGTGGGAAGCTCGATGTCTCCCTCTCCGAAGTCCCCAAACTCCCTCGGCCCTCATATGAAGAAGGGCTTTTATGACGATCATGCCGCCCGGAAAGGCCTTGGCTTCAATTTAATATGTCCATTGCAGTCCCTGTATAATCAGACTGTAGCGTACCCCAAGCCCTATTCGATTTTCAAGGCCCATATACTACATACCCCCTTATAGAACCATAACAGGTTTTTCTTTTTCATATTCTCTTCGGATTTATATGAACACAAGTAAAAAAAAAACAACTCCTGAGGAGACTACAGGTACGACCCTTCTGGATCCCTTAGAACTGAAAAGAGCTGCGCTGGGGGGCCTTTGCCAATCCTTCCTGGGCACGAGGCCAAGAGTTGACCTCTCAGCTGCTTTGGGTTCAGGGTTCAGGGTTTAGGGTTCAGGGTTTAGGGTTTAGTGTTTAGGGTCTAGGGTTTAGGGTTCAGGGTTTAGGGTTCAGTGAGTTTACCTAGTCTCCATTGTAGATCCTTCTTGTGGTTTAACCAAATATATAATTCGGATCCTATAATAAGGTAACCCCAAGAGGGAACTGCAATGGAGACTTTAGGTAGGGTTCAGGGTTTAGTGTTTGTTCTTCTGCCGTTTCGGGTTTAGGTTTAGGGTTTAGCGTTTGCTTACGTTGTCTTAAAGGGGGTTTAGCATGTCGGGTGCAGGGCTTGCTTTGCTCTTCAGGGTGTCGGGTCACTTCAGGGCTTAAAACAGGGTTTAGGCTTTCGGGTTTCCATGGGGCTCCAGTTTCCTAATATAGGGGCCTGAATAATGCTGACTGAAGGGGTTTGGCGTTGGACTTGAGGGTTTAGGGAAGAGCGCAACTCCTAACTCAGAAACCCTGAGAGGTACTCACCCAAAAACTTCCTTCACTAGAAAGCCGGTTTTGCAACATGTAGCTACTTTGGAACAAGGGGAACATTTTTGGTGGACAGTTTTATGGAACTTCGTAGACTATAACTACGATGGTTGAAGGTATCTTGCTCCCTTTCGGAATGAGGCTAAGACCTCAAACCTCAACCCTTTTTGAAAGAGGTCTCTCTGAAGTGCCTCCAAGTTTGCCGCTGCTGCTGCTGCTGGGTTTAGGATTTAGGGTTTGGGGGTTTTGGGTTTAGGGGTTTGGAGTTCAGGGTTTTGGGTTTAAGGGGGGCTGCCACCTCTTCGACTTCGCTCTCTTCATCCACTGGAGCGCAGTTCAGCGCCTGTTCGGACCCATCAGCCGCTGGGTCATCTTCGTCCTCGGCAGGCGTCTTGCCATGGGCAGCCTTCCATGAAGGCCCATGAATATCCCGGGAGTCATCTTCATCGGAGTCCTAAGTAGACGCTCCGGTGCCTGGGATCTCCTGGCGGTGCCTCAGGAGAGCGCGCTAAAGAGATGATGCAAGTCTCCTCCTCCGCTGCCTACAAGCGGGATGATGATTGTCTCAGGAATCGTCTCATCCTCCGAAGCCTGAAGGCACGGTCGCTCTCGGGCTTCTTCAGCAGGCTCTTCAGGGTTCTCGCTGGGTTCGCCTTCATCCGCAACCTTAATTTAAATCCTAGACCCCAAAAACGCAGACCCTGAATCCTAAACCCCGTAACCCCAAACCCTAAACTCTAATCCCTAAACCCCTTTATAGAACCCTTATAGATCCCTTTAAGGAACCCTTATGGATCCCTTTAAAGGAGCCCCAAGCTCCGAGCCCTAAACCCAAAACGCAAGAGGCCTGTGCTGCAGCGGTGGCAGCGAATCTCGCCGCTTCGGAGGATAGCGAAGATCACGGAGCCGTCAACCTGGAAGTATGGTTTAGGGTTTAGGTTTTAGGGTTTTCCCTCCTACCTAGCAAGGACGAGCCCGCATTGCAGGGTTACTCCGCAGAAGAGTCGACTAGATGCTTCAACATCTGGAAGCATACAGTATGCTCAAGGCGAAACAGCTTGTGGTTCGTATTATGAGTGATAAGGGTTTTTTTGAGTGATAAGGGTTTAGGGTTTAGGGGTTTTAGGGTTTAGGGGATAGGTTTAGGGTTTAGGTTGTAGGGTCTAGGGAAGAATTAGGTGATACCCTAAGGGTTCATAGGACCAAATAATTAGGTACTGGGGTTGAGGATGGTAGTTATGTAGGGTTTTAGGGTTTAGGGTTTAGGGTGCACTATTTTTGGAGGGCAGATGAGAATGAGGTACTTGGACCCTTAGGGAAAAATCAGAGGCATATAGGGCCTTTTCAGGGTTCTTTGGGGTTCAAGGTTTAGGGTCTATGTCTAGGGCTATAGGGGATGCTTCGGGTGTAGGAGTTTACCACTATGGGCTATTAGACCCTAATGATCCCTATTAGGACCCTATTAAGGGTAGATTAAGGTACCCTTAAGGTCTAATAGCCCATAGTGGTAAGGGGGCTTCAGGGGTTAGGATTCGCGAGAGCTGTGGTCTTCGGGTTTAGGGAGCATATCGGAGGAACCTTTCTGGGACTGGCATGTTAAGGTTTCGATCGGTGGCCTAGGTTTAGGGTTAGGGGTTCAGGGGTTTAGGGTTTCGGGTTTAGGGTAGATTGTCACTTGGGTGTCATACAGGCTTCCAGACATGGGGCTTCCACGTTTTGGATGTAAGGTGCTTAGCTTGTTTATATTTATCTCGAAGGGTTCCATCAGGTGTGTTCGTAGTAGGGCTTTATGGTCGGGCTTGTAAGGCTTGTGGCTTCAATTCGTCGGGCCTGCAAGGCTTGAAGAAGGGTTTTGGCTTTGGCGAACTAGGGCCTAGGGTTTCAGGCAGTTGAAGGGGAGGTTCCGGAAGCTTGAAGCACATGTCTGGCTAGGTTTCGGGTTTAGGGTTGGGGATGCAAACGTTCGTGTTTGTACAATGCGACGAGGACTGACTTTGGAGGGGTTTACATAGTTGGAAGGGTGGTTAAGGTGGCGATGTCCAGCCGTGGGTCAGGGTGGTGTTTAATCTTGCTGTTGCGTGCCCTGGATCGTGCGTAACCTGTTCGCCCGAAATACCCTAGACGCTAGACCCTACCCTAAAGCCTCAAGCCAACCTGCGTATTACATGAGGATCGTTTCTTGCAAATACATGCTGGCGAGATCAGTGGAATCATTACGGCATAGCGCTTGATTACGGGCCTTGGGCTCTTTTGATGTCCCGGGCTATATTTCTAGTTCATGCTTAACCCAGGTGTTTTGCTTTTCTCGGATATATTCTTGCATAGGCCACATACTTCTGCGGGAACCCCGCGACGATCCGAGTGTCGAGTTGGTGGTGGGACGTAGCGGATCACGGGACTTGGTCAGTAGGGTTGTAGGTAGGGTAACTACAAGTTTAGGTCGTGCTGTCCTTGTCGCTTCGTATTTCTGAACATGTATATTCTGAGTATACCTCTTGTACATGCAAACCCTGAACTGCAGTACCGAGTACGACCTTGTTGGTAATCTCCGGATCAGCAATCGGAACAAGGTCCCACAATCCAGGGTCCCTCAACACAACACTCTGCAAACAAAGGTAAGCTCGCGGCCAGCAGAACAGCCACCGGTGAGGGCTGAATTGTCTGCACCACTGGGCTGCCTCAGCAAAGGTTTTTTTTGGTTAGGCCTCGGGGTTTAGGAAGGTTCGGGGTTGTAGATCAGGATGTAGGGCTTGAAGCGTTTAGGTTGAGGTTTTCGGGTTTTTAAGATGTGGTTGGTTTCTGGGCTTACTCTCAGCTTGCACATGGCCGACCAAAAATTATATATCGAACTCAAGAAAAAATTCGAAACCCTAAAGCTCAAAAGCCTCCAAAATATAATGCCGAGCTGCTCTAGCGCACTCCTTGAAGCCTCTAACGAGCTCTTTATATCAGCAACAGAATTCAAGGCATATTGGCTCTCTGTGTGCGTGTATGTATGCATGTGCCGAAGTCAACACATCTGCATGTTTTGCTGTGTGTCATTGCGTAATTTGTCGTCCTCTCTATCTCGTTGTACTCGATACCTTCTGCTGGCCATGGGGCACTTGTCTGCCAGCCGTGGCGTAGTGAACTGCGACAGGGTCGATAGGAACAGACGCCTGATCAATGGCATTACCCGTTTAGCTCGGGCTCTTGGCGTTTGTGGCTTCGGGTTCAACCTAAACCGCAGCCAATTGCATTCGGTACAGTTTACCTCCAGCGATGAACCCTGATCAAACCCTTAAACACTATAATCTCTAAATCGCTTATAAACCCTCCTGAAGGTTCAGGACTAGGATCTGCTGCCATAAGTTTGGGAAGGCACCGTTTGGGGCTTAGGGATCTGATGCAAGCTTTCGCGTTTACAGGGCATTTAGGGTTTATCCTAAACCCTGAACCCTTAGGTTTAGGAGTGCAACGCAACACGGCAAACCATTTGCGCAGCTAAACACCCGCTTCGCTCAACTTCGGAAGTACCGGAACAGGAGTTTGGTGCTCTTTTTGATCACCTTTTTCCAACCCTGCCAGGTGTTTCGGGTTAAGGGGTTGAGCAGTACACACTGCAAACCAAACACGGTGCATGGAGAGCAGTAATCCACCGCGATTTAAGAGCCCGTGTTCTCAAAGGCATGAATATTGGATCCCATTATGATAATCCCCATGAGGTCTACATTATGTTTGGCAGGGAGCGGATGGGACGGTTCATGTCTAGAAGATACCCAGGGAAGCGACCACCTAAAGGGGTTTTACATTGAGACCCTAAAACACCGACTTGTGGTTCTCTGAAGGGAATGAAACTTGGGGTTTGTAGCAAAGAAAATGGAAAGTTCAAGATGCTAGTAGAAGAGGCGTGTTTAGAGTTTACTGCCTTTAGCAAGTTCGTTCATTATCGCACAGAGACTCTCGACTGTGGTGTGCATGCCTCAGACAGCTGTCACTGGACATGGAACCTGGCGACTCAAAAAGTCATGTCCATGAAGATTCAGGCCCGTTACCAAGACGTTACTCCGTTCTTCTCCAAGCCCTAAAACCACTCCTAAACCCTAAACCCAACCCTAAAACACCCCCCTAAACCCTATAGCCTCGAATCCTCTCTTGGAACCCTTCGCTCGCTCTCTGTCGTCCTTGTCCTCGAGTGAACCCTACGCAGAGCGTTGGCCGCAGGAACTCGGTGTAGGGTTTCGGCGCTGACACTCGGACAATCCAGGCGAGGCATATGGTTCCGAGTCTGTTGAGTGAGACGCATCTAAGGGAATGATGGCATCTGACATCAAGGTTTAGAGCTTAGACGCACAAGCTGAGCCTGAAACCATTCCAATAGCCACGATGGCCCCATACTGCCCCATACACCGTCGTACCCAAAAACACAAGCCCTCAGGCAATCATCTTGCAACACCCACTACACACCTAAGCCCCAAACTCAAAAGGGAACCTAACCCTACTCGCTACACTCTATAGTACCCAAGTATGCCCAACACACTCTCCCCCTCCCCCCCTCCGACCGTGTCAGCGCGAAGTCGGCCAGCTGCGGCGCAGAGAGTCCTCGATAGGTCGCACCTCATCAGCAATCCCCAAGAGCGATCTTACCTATACTGTTGATGGACAAAATCCTGCATGACCCTACGGACCCTTCTATGGGAAATATGGTATATTCCTTGTAATGGGTAATGCAGGATTTTGTCCATCAACAGTATGGCAGGCTACTGGGTCATTGGTACGATAAGATACACATAGGGTTTAGCTGAAGACTAGAAGCCGGTGAAAACCCCCAAACCCTAAACGCCAAACCCTAAACATGTGTAATTTGTAGCTAACCGGATCATGCGCAGCTTCGGCTTCGTGGGGTGTCGGGCTAAGTCTTCGGTGCTTGAGTTTGCAGGTAGGGTTTGGAGATTAGAGCTAAAGGGTTGTGGGATTCGGGCTCTAGGGTTTCAGGGGGCTATAGCATTTAGTGCTCAACGGCTTAGGGTATAGAGTTAACTGCTGAAGGGTTCAGGGCTCGGGGGACCCTTATGAAACTTTGACGGGTTGCACTGAAGCACTGCAGGAACCACATGTATATTCACGTATATATTCATATATATATATATACACAGGAACCCTTACCGAGTGTTTCGACATTTCTGTGGGGGTTTGAGATGTGGCTGGCTGCTGCAACGTGTAGGACCCAAGCAGCAGCAGCAGCAGCAGCTGCTTTGGAGTGGTAACATCGCATATAAGGCATAGAAAGGTCCTGAACATCAGGGCTCCATTATTCAAGTCAAGAATAGCAAGCACTTGCTAACAGGCTTTCAGTTTTTGAGAGTTTGTAACACTGAAAAATTGCGAAGCCCGCGGAAACAGCATAACCAACCTTTTCCTTTAGTTTCACTGCATCTGGACTTTCTTGCGACCGTCAATGCAACGACTTCAGCTTCATGTGGCATCACGCGTGTTTCCACTTTCACGCTGTAACAAGGCCAAGACGTGGCAAGCCAGCTGCTTCTTGTTTGAGCGCTCCACCAAAAAACAAACCTAAATTTGTGATCCCCGGCGTCTGGACGGCTAAGCCCCCAACCACTAAACCCTAAACCCCAGAAGCCCCCTTGTTGCAGCTGGGCACTTAGTGTCAGCCACCTAAACTCTAAACTCTAAACCCTCAATCAAACCCTACCAGAACTTAAAATCTAAACTCTAAACCCTCAATCAAACCCTACCAGAACTTAAACTCTAAACTCTAAACCCTCAATCAAACCATACCAGAACTTAAACTCTAAATTCTAAACCCTCAATCAAACCCTAACAGAACTTTAAAAAAAACTTTCAGCGACTCGAAAGCCTCAATCAAACCCAAACAGAACTTCTCAGCGGAGCCTGTCATCTCTTTGTAGGCCCGCTCCCGGCAGCCAAGGCTGATGGCATCTTCGCTCCAGCCCTGACTGTGTACTACAGGGGCCTTAAAAATTAGAATAGGGTTCCTTTAAGGAGTCCTTTAAAGGGGTCTATAGGATATCTATAGTAGGGTTCTATGGTAAGGGGGCCTTAACACATTACCTATACTATTTTGGGGGGTTCCTTATTATAGTTAGAGGAAAATCGGCCCCAAAACCCTATTCTAACTACTAAGGTGCCTGTGTTAAGGTTTAAGGGTTGAAGGGCTTAGGGTTTAGGAGGTTGTAGAGTGTGTTTGGCCAGGGTCTAAAGGAGTATCAGGTACAGTTTTGTCGCGGTCCAGAAGGGGGTAGTAATGCGAATTATGCGGCTTCTGACCTACAGTACATAAAACCCACCAAACCGAGAACGCCGGACAAAACATCCGAAGCTCAAACGCAAGACCGAATGCATCCTGCAGGCAGCCGTACAGGGTTTAGGGTTCTAGGCTGAGAGACCGCTTGGAAACCTACACCTTTTGCATACCGAAACCTTGTACAAGACCCTGTTCCATCTGGAAGAAGAGGAAATCGAAAGCCGTGGCTACGAAATTCAGCCTTGAGCTGTGCACCCCAAGCTTTTTTCAATCCGGCCTTGCATGTGCGCAGGGCTGCACAGGCCGCACGAAGCCCTGCGCTGCACAGTGTGGCAGCCGCCACCTGATGAAGGTCAGAGTTGGGTTGGGGTGGGGGTACACTATACAAGATTGAATAAGTAAGGATTATAAGCGGATGAACGTAGCAACAAATCAGACCTCCATACTAGGGTGTTAAGATGTGTAAGGAACCGATGTCATTAAACCATTAAGGAGCGTTGGGGTTGCAGCATCTAGCAGCAGGATTTCCCCTCAGGGTCCAAGTACCGAACAGTCAACTACTTTGACGAGTATAAACCTAGCCTGGACTAGCTGAGCCTAAATAGGTCTATACCATTCCAACGGAGTGGGAACAGGGATGTAATGCTAATTAGGGCTTCAAGCTTTCGGGTATTAATGTTTAGGGGCTTTAGAGTTTGCTGGCGTAGGGTTTTGTGACTTCAGGATTTGGCTGGGATGTGCAGGTGGCGGGTTGAGGTGGTGGTATGAAGGACCGTATGCACAAAGGTTAATGGTTTTATGTTGCTAATTTGATTTCCTACTAAAGAATCCTACCACAAAAAGGGTCATCGTTTGGTGAGTCCATGGTCACGGGTTTGCCTCTGGCTTTCTCCTGTGCAGATAGATGCTGGATGCCCTCTATGCACTGGTCAACCAAGTCAACACATTCGGGGCGGCGAACAATCATCATGTGTCTGCGCAGGTACCAAGGCTTTTGACACGACTGTTGCAGGCCAAGTAGTAGCTGTGCCTCTCTAAGAGGAAGTATTCGGAAGCATCAGGGTCTCTTGCCAAGTCAAACCCGAGCCTGGCTTTAGCTTCCTACTCATAGCCAGCCACATGACCTCGACCCCGACCCAATCTGATTCCATTGCGATCTTTGATCGGTTCCCTAAACTATCCGATACTTACGTTCCTAAGCTCTAAACCGTCTAGGTTGGTGTTGTGTTCAACCCTTGCAGTTCAAGCTGCGGCGCTGTAGCCTTGGTGGACGGGTTCAGTTTCCAGGTTGCCCGGCTGGTCGTTTCATGCGGCTGGTTGAGAATGCCGCTGGCATGCAAAGCTAACGCCCGCCTTTAAATTCTCTTGGCAGCGTCTCACAATGTAAAATGGGGTAAAATGGGGGGGGGGGTCTGCATGTTGAACATGAAGACCAAACGAGACCTTCATCCCTTAAGGGCCTTAATCCGGATCGGGGCCTTTGCTCAATTTTCGTCTTTGGAAGACCTATAGTGAAGCACCCTAGGCTCGAAATCCCCAATCCTAAACCGCCTACTTTTGGGGGCCTTAACGATTAGGAGAGGGTTTTTGTCGATATACTCGTTTTGAGGGTTGGATCCTTGGGGGCTGGATCAGTGGGGTTTGAAGGCCAAAACCAATTTCCTCAATCGTGCAGTTCAATTTTCCGACATAGGGTTTCAAGCTG